>JANHGN010021172.1:97516-146216 GCA_024605025.1 Megaceryle maxima
ACACCCTCAGATCAGCAAAAAAAATAAGAAGCAGCCCTCCCTACTCAAGACCCTTGACCAACACAACCATCGGGGCGTTGTTTTATCATTTTTTTTTTTTTTTTTTTTTTTTTTATCTCTTTTTCCCATGGTTAAGAGTGTGGGGAAAAAAATGAAATGTTTTGGTACATACTCTAAAGATTGTGTGTAGGTATGACCAATATTACAGGAATATAAGCAAAGCCCTTAGTAATGCATCTGATGTTGTTTAACAGAAGGATCATCAGTATATAAAATTCTGTGTAAATGGACAACAGATGTTTCCTAGCTGGGAAGAATCTAATGGAAGGGTAAAGGGTGACTGATAGTTCTTTTTCTGTTCTGGGGGTGGTAATGCATAGCCATTTTCTGCAGAATACACTGGAATAGTATTTATAAAAAACATCTCTTGGAATCATGAGAAATGAGGTAAAATGATCATGCATCAGCAGCATCTGAGTGAATCTTTTTATTACCAGGGTGTTACCTTTATCTGAAGGGTAAGTGTAAGCAGAACAACACAATTGCATTGTAACACAGAAACAGTTCACACCAAAACAACCGCTTTCTCCCTAAAGCCTTGCACTCTGTGCACTCAGTTCTAACCATCTGCAGGAGGCTTCTGTAATTGTATTTCATGCAGCTTAGGCTGGGTATCAGCACACCCTGAAAAATAAGGAAACACTGAAGAAAGTCATGACCCAGCCCTAAATCAAGAGCTGTGTTTAGTTAATAGGGTCACAGTTTGGGTTTTCCTTTCCAGTGAAAGACCACGGTTCTTGTGAGCAAACTTTCACACAAGTAACTCCACAGCTGCCTGTTCTCCGATACTGCTGATGGCCATGAAAGAGCTCTAGGCAGGTTTTTTTTTTAAATGGACGTGTTCTGCTTTCTGTATTAAAGTTGGACATTACAGATGATCACTTTCTCTTTGTGTTCTTGTTTATGAGTATCTTGCTGTTGAGGATGTTTGGGGTTTTTTTAAACTACTGACCACTGTAGAAATTGAAGGACTAATAAGACATTGATTTTTGTATTATATGCTGCTAAGCATCCATTTAATTTCAATCGCAGTACACTGCAAGGCCAGCTATTATATACCATTGAAAACAATTTTTTAAACGTAATTGGCAATACCATACAGAGTACTTGAATTAAGGGCTTTAAAAAAGCAACAAAGATGAGAAAAGGAGGAAAATATTCACTTGAAGATTAAAGTATAAAGAATGGACTGCTGAAGAGTATTGCAAAGAATACAGTTCTGTGTGAGGCAATGGAAAGCTTTTTCCCTGAACATATTCTGGTCCAGGATTTCACTTTTATGATTTAGATTATAATATAAATTTAAAAAGGAAGCAAATGTGAATAGTTTTTCTAAGAGATGACACACTTAAAAAGGCAACTTAAAAATCAACTTGGAGCAGAATTTACAATACTGAAGATATTTGCCCCAAGGTACCTAACTTGCAGTTATGTTCTGAAAAGAAAGCTGTTATATGTATATATAAGATCTGATTGGAAAAATTTGTTGGTGATTTTAGTGGATTTAGCCTACAAAGCCATAAATTAGTTAAATTCTTCTTATTATTTAACAGGCAAATATTACTTAATATTTCAAAATGTTCAAGGCACAACCCCAACCTTTGATTTTACTATGACAGTATCCCATGTCCTCTGAATTTTTTTCTTTTATATTATTTTCAAAGTATTTTTTTAAGTTTTGTAACTTGCGTGCAATAAGAACCTGATTGTTTCAAATACAGTCTTTGTGCACTGACTGAAAAAATGTATAGCCTTTGGATACTAACACTATTGTCTCTGAAGAATATAAGGCAGCATTCTAGTTGGTTTTTTAATCAGGTTACTGGAAATATGATTTCTATGGGTTACTTTGAAGAGTTATGGCAGTTCATAAAACAGCACTATGGGACTCTATTGGTATTATTTAATGGACATTTGTTCCTATTTCTAGTTGACATTTTTTGTACTCTTATGTTTGATGGAAAAAAATTAAATATTATTTTTGAATATTTATATGTGATTTTAGTTTTAAGCATTACTGTAGAGGTACACATCCAGATCTTTCCATATTTAAAGCAAACATAAAGGGCTCTTTTTCTTTTCTTTCTGCCAAAAGAGAATTGGCTAATAAAAATCCTATGTTATTCTGTGATGAGCCTGGCTTGATTTTGTCCTGTGAAATATTTTACATTTCTGTGACTTTTCTTCATCCTTTCGTTGGGGAAATACATGTTGCACTTCAATGAACACAAATACTTGTATGGCTTAATGCTGTTAGCAATGTGTCACAACCAAAAGACTTAGTTGTTTTTTTCCCTACGTTCTTTCATCACTCGATGAGAATTGTAGATTGAAGCTATTTGATACTATGCTAATAACAAAGTACAAACACCTCTTCAGAACTTTTTACACAGTGAAAAAGGTATATTAAAAAAATCTACTGGGTTGCAGGGAAAAAGAAAAAAAAAAAGTTTTTCCATTCTGCCTTGGTATTTTGAAAATGCCTTATTACACTATTGCCTGGGAAGCAAAGTAATTTTGCATCCACTGCATTTCTCAGTTCCCTACTCCACTTCCCACTTGTTCTTACTGTGGAAATACTGATTTCCATTATTAAAATTAGACTTAAGAGAAGAAAAAAAAAAAAGTTTCTTGTTCTGCTATATTCATTTGTTAATATTATGTGTTTGTTTGTGTATTTTCCATCATGGTGTTTCAGGTAATGATGTTACAAAACACTTGCTCCACTTTCCTTCCTTTTCCCTGTAGGATATCTAAGTGATATCTTAACCTTCAAAGGCTAAACCCATTGATAATTCTTTGATTCAACTATAGAAGAAATCATCAAATTATCACATTTGTAAGGCTATAAAATATTTGTCGTCACTGACAGTGCTTTATTAATAAAAGAAGTATGAAGACTAAAGCAATTGCTGATCCTGTCGTAACTGTTAACTCTGGTGGCCAGCAAAGTTCTGCTTCAGCTTATTCCTGAGTGTAAATAATTCCTGTGGGCTGCATTCTTACTCCAGAAGGTTTATTTGTGGGTTGTTTTTTGGTTTTTTTTTTTGTATCACCAGCAGTATACCATTTTCAGTCCCAACTTTGAAAGCCTCAGCTTGGTCTCCAGTTCTGCATCTAAAGATGACTGTAGCTCATTTCACAGTACTTATGTGTCTACTACTCTGTCAGTAATACTGTTAAAAATATATGCCCTACTCTAAGCTGTTTCTCACTGTTGCTGTATGCTGTTCAATAGCTGCTCCATTTCGGTGGTGTTCATAGTAATTCTTTCCAGCATTTGGGTGCCTTGAAGGAATGCGAAACTTAACAGGTTATCTGACTTGAGAGAAAGATCTTCCAAGGAGAAATAAAACTGATAGCCATCATTATTTTATCAGTAGCAGAATAATTTTTGATCTATGACAGTGTTATACCAGTCCATGCCTGTACAGAAGACTGACATTTTTCCCGTGGATTTAAATTCCTGTGCTATCAGCTTTCTGCTCAGTGAAGCTACAGGAACATCAAATTAGGTGTAAGTGCAAGGAAGAGAAAGTTTCTTTGCAATTTGCACAGGTTATACAAAGTGTTTGGGATCTAAGAAAACTTCCCCACGTGACAGCACTTCTGTGAAGCTTGACTGTGTCCAAAGCAATGGACAGCATCGGCTTCCCGCGGTGATTGTAAAGCGCCTGAGTTTTTTCATAGTTACATGATATATAAATCTCCTTACTTCCCTGTAAATTGTTCTTGTCTTTTATGAAACAACAGGACAGGAATTTATTCCCTATCACATAAATACCACAGAAGCCACTGGTTACTGGGAGTGAAACAATATTCAGCAGACTGCAAGGTAATTGTTTGTTATGTATTACTCTGTAATGCTTTATGCTGTAATAACTCTAAACACAGTACGAATATTGTTGCTTTAGAAAGCCACGTATAAGAGGGTGAGCTAAGTCATAACCCATGGTTTCAGATTGAAAAAAATACTAATATGAAAAGCAAGGAAATTGATCCAAAAGGTTTTTCAGGTGTTGAAAATGCACTAATAATCAGCATAGTTCCTTGATTTCATGACTTCTAATGACAAATACAAAATGCTTTATTTAAGAATGAAATTTCATTCGGAAAATTTCTGAATATAGCTGTTCAGTGCAAGTTAAATTACTTGAGAGCACAATGGCATCTCTATGCAGCACTGTTTCAAGCAACTTGATGTTCTGCAGAGCACTATTTTACAAAAACATCTTTGGTGCTGCATAATACAGACATGCACTCCTGTTAGCAACACCAGAATGTTCTACCTGCAATGTAAGGTACTCTGGCCCCTTGAAGACGTTGCGAACTGAGCTTCACCTGTGTCTGATTGAATGACCTGCTCCTAAGTACCAGGCCCTAAAAATGGAGGGTTTAAGAGACAGTTGTTGCTGTCCGTGTTGGTACCAGGGCTCTGGGTCAAGTAATGCTGAGAAGATGCCAGAGAAAGTGTGTTCTGTGGGGAGAGAATGCAAAAGAGTGGGAACAGCATGGTCTGACTTACACGTTATCTTGCTTTTTTTGGACTATAGCAGTTTATGCTCCTTACTTGGTTCAAGGGTACAAATTCGAGACTTGACTGTAAAAAGGATGGAGATGCTGCAGCTACTGGAGCAATGCTGTGATACACCAACTGAAAGACTGCTCTGGTAAGTCATTATTGTCCTATGCTTTAGCACTGTGAAATTATTACTGAGAGGTAGTTATGCGCTGATGTCCAGTGCTTTTGTACACATGAAATAACATAAGGTTGTGTTTTGTTGTTGGGCTTGTTTTCTTTCTTTCTTTAATGCCTCAGTTCATTATACTACTGACCTGTTATGCATGCTGGACTATCACTACATGCCTGTCACTTCTCTCCTTTTATTAAGCTGACTTTCATTTTGCAACATGACTAATACCTAATACAGTCAGTGGGATATGTCTTCTGTTATGTAGCATAGCTTAGTGGAGAGAACCTCAGCTACAAATTAAAACCGTGTGAGTTTGTGCTTCTAAGTCAGCAGATAACTGGGTGTGTAATCCTGGGGTAGTTATTTCATCAGTGTTGCTGCTTTTGGTTTTGACCTCTTTCATTTTCAGACTATAATTCATGACAGGAATTGTTGATGTCTAAGAGCCAAGTGTGAAAAATATCCATATTTGTGATGTGCCCTAATGCCCCTGGGCATGTACACGCACACATACTGCATCTCATGTAAAATGCCATAGGTGAGCCCTTGTGGACCTGCTGTTACTGCACCTTCCTGAAGTCATTCTGCTTTCTTCCTGCAAAGATAAAATTCCCCACAGATCCATTCAATTATAAATCGAGATTTTAAACAGACCAAACTAGATTAGAAGCAAAAGACTGCAATAGGATTTTGGAAAGGGAGGAAAAAACCCCAAAGACTAATGCTTATGAGCAAACAGAAAAACACTGTCTCCAACATGTAGACTTAACTCCCTGGAATTGCCTATGCCCTTCACTTTGCTCCATTAGAACAAGAGCAGCTGAGGCATCCCAGTGTCTCAGCTGCATCAAGACCTAACACAAGTATTCACTACAGAAGCATCAGATAAGGTGCTTAGGAGGCAGTCATTTCCTTTATTAGTTTCCATGGTAACACACCACTACTTAAAGCCAAGAAAAGAGTAAATCCGCAAAATGTAGTATTAGTTCAACCATGTGAGCACTGTCTCTGTTTGTCTGATGCATAAAGGCATCAGAAAACTGCAGTAGAAAGTGGGAGCAATCTAACTGTAAAAATTAAGAGCTTGAGTCTTGAACCACAACACTGAATCGTGTCGCTGTGGCAATAAAACCTGTATGGACTGGGAGGCGGCGGTGCTAGATTTTGACCCACACCATTTCCCAAAGAGCTTATACTTTGTTACAGAAGTAATGAAAGCAAAATGAAAAACTTCTTTTGCTGTGAAAGACCTTTCTACTTGTGTCTGGTGGAAAAACTGATAGAATGCTAAAGGCAACAAATCCTGCAAGTAACCGGGGTCCTTTTGTGAAGGTTTTTGCAGATCCAAACTACTGCCACCGGGACTTTGGCAGCTCTGACTTTGCTGTGAGGTTCCTCAGTTGAAAGGCAGACTCCAAGGATAAAATTCCTAACTATCTGTTTGAAACAACCTGAAAAAACCCTCCCACATTATGCTTTGAAAAAGAACTTCCCTTGTAGCTCTCAAAAGGTGCCTCAGTGACCAAGTGACTCTTGACACTTTCTTCTAAGGATCAACTGTCTGCTCAGAGCCTGCTTGCCCTTCTCCTTTCTAGCAATGATATGGATTTCTATAGATACATTTAGTTTCCTTAAATTGCAGATACCCCACCTTTATTTCTTAGCAGTTACAGAATATTCATCTTGATGCCTCAAGACCTCAGTAATCTGTTTTGGTGCCAGCTTTGTCAAATTGCTTCCCTCTTTTATTGAGCCCCAGCTCTCTTTCCTCATCCCACTCTCCACATTCACCATCTGCCTTGTTTGCTTGTAATTCCCTCTGAATAACATTTTTTTTTATTGTTAATCAGTGTGGAAATCTTATTGTGCTGTTGATTAGATGCCTGGGGAGCCAGGCTTACCACTATTGTCTCTCTACCTGATTTTTTCCAGTTCTTTGGGAAAATCTAGAAAGGCTCTGCCTGCCTTCAAAGAAGAGTACTGTATGCTTTGGCCCATATAGACTCTGGGGGCAGAGGGCCAAGCACATTGCGAGCGTATACACAGTCATTACACCATCACTTGTACTTTCTACCAAGGCTTTCCCCCTCCTTGCTCCCTTGTTTGCTTTTTGGTTGTTCCATAAACTGTTCCACACAGTTCTTTAAAGCTTTCAGTTCTCATTTCAGACCCAAGTTCATTATGGTATAACAAATTCCTATGAAACGTGATTTTTATTTCTTTTTTGGTCACCTCTGGTTTAACACATGTCAAAGATCTCGCCATCAGAACAGCATTCTTCCACCTTCTGATATCTGAGTTTCCTAGGACATAATGGGTTCCTCTTTGGTGCTCACACTGATGAGTTGAGCTTTGCTGTAGACAGGCGTACACACTTCTCACAAAAGTCAAGCTTGCATTTTTCATTCTTAAGTAACTCAAGTAGAAACTTATGGCATAGTTATACCTGGCTCAGCTTCAAATCCTAGCTGAAGCACTGAATGTGTTGTATTGTGCTAGGAATTATAATACTGTATGATGTGAATTTAAACGTAAAACCATGGGCCAAGTTCTTGCTTATAAAAAAATAAAATCGACTCTAACAACAAAAACTCATTTCTGCACTACTGTGCAGAATTGGAGTTGTTATGATCTAGAAGCTTTGTCTGCGAGCCTGTGCACACCACATGCTTTCACAGTACAGGTATTATTGAGAATGGGGAGGAGTGGGGACAACTAGGAAAGCAAGGACTAACTAAAATATTAGTTAAAAGCTCCTTGCTTTTATTTGAGAAGCCAGATTGGAGAGGAAGTTCGGATGGCAGGGTATTAAAAAATGAAAAATTATAGTAATACTAGCTTGCTTTTTGGATAGTATTTCTTCCTTCATACCTGCTCTGACAATTGATTTTTGAGGGACTTAAGTAGATGGAAGTACTAAAATATCTTACCCAAAAGTTCTTGCCCAGGTTGCCCAGAGAGGTGGTAGATGCCCCATCCCTGGAAACATTCATGGTTAGGCTGGACGGCGCTCTGAGCAACCTGACTGAATTAAGATGTCTCTACTCACTGCAGAGGGAGTTGTAGTAGGTGACCTTTACAGGTCCCTTCCAACCCAAAGTAGTCTATGGGCCCAAGCTGCCTCCATACAAATTGAAGGACTGTGCTGTAAACCAGAAAAAACATCCCAGCTTTAAAAATTGCCCTGCCCTCTATAAGGGCCTTCTTTCAAGGGATGTCATCTTAGTCTAGCTTAATCTATTACTCTAGAAGTGTTACTGGATAAATCAGTAGTAAACCCACAGGAACACAGATGACCCACGTCCTGACCCGTGTGGAGTAGGTGCTCTGACCTTGGTACGACGGTACCGGGTAGTTGCAGGTTCTGCCCTCTGAAATAGCTGCAGCTTGTTCCACAGCAGCATGGGCTCGTGGCCACTGGGTCACAGCGTATTACTCAGACCTTTCACATGGGTACTTAATTTATCTGGGTGCTTTTAGCCTTCTGTCTTCTGACATAATGAAAGATCATTGCAGACTTTGTAGAATTCCCAAACCCATTTCTACACGTAGCAAGACTTCACAGACACCAAGCCATTAAAGACTAAACACACTTTTTGCTGTATCACTGAAACTGTGATGTGTTTCCCAGTGTAAAACCTTCTGGTGGTAAATATATCCCAGTGTGGGCTTTGCATATATATAATTAAAATATAGCACATAGGAAAACAAGAAGGTACAGTTGCTTGCTGTTTGGAAGGCGTTCTGTAAAGGATGCTGATTCCTTATTTTACTTTCTGTGGTCGTTACAGCCAACTGAGAAAGTGAATTACTTAAGGTATTTATAAAGCAGCAAAATATTCATAGGAATTGCTTAAGCTACTTTAAATATTTATAGAAATAATGACAATTTCCATCTGTCACTCTAAAAATGGTACTGATGATTGCTCAAGTTCTGTAACTGTCTGGCACTGAGAAAGGCAGGGTGGGGGGAGAGAAGCCATTTGTTTCTCTCCTATGTCAATTAAGAAAACGTTGCATGTAATTGTACACATGTAACAGAACCAGAAAGTGATGTCCATGATGCCTTAGGAGAGCAAGCTAGGATTTTTAAATCGTTAGAAAAAGAAAAAGGTAAATCTCACTGTAAACTCTGTAAGTCTTTCTAATACATCTCTTGCCTTGCAAATTGATTATTTTGACTCTAAGCTATCAAAATACAACTTGGGTGAGCCTATTAATGCTTGATCTTCTGGGAAGGGGTGTGATGTGAGTAGAGAAATGGCTGCAAAAGTATTATCTTGATTTCTTGTCGGAAACATTACCCTGTGGCATAAAGCTGCTGTCACAGAGTTGCTGCTTCATCACCACATTTTGTTGCACACTGAGTCAACAGCCCCATTATCAGTGGCATCAGGTGGTATAGGGCAGACTGGGACTCTAAGCAGTTTCTTACACTCTACGGTGAAGCAAGGGGCTTCAGCAGTCCCTAGATGAGACGCCCTGAGGGTTCCCATTACAGCCACTCTTTCAGTGGCACTGGAAATGCAAACTGAAGGACTGGCAGCTGCATCTGTGCCTGGAGTTAGTCTGGCTACGTAAGTGTGCTGCTTCTTGGCAATCACGTAAGTAAGGTCTGAAGATACCCGTGGCTCTTTGGCCCTGCATTTGTCTTCTAGCAAAAAGTGCAGTTTCCTTGATAAATTAGTACCACCCAGGTGGGTTCTACGCCCAAAGTCTCCGGCCACCGCTCTTCTAGCGCTCTGCTGCTGCGCTCCTAGGAAGGATGGTTGCTATTCTGGGCAATCTAGAGGCCTTTCTTCAGTCTGATGGCAGATTTATAAGAATTTAACACTTCATTGTGGTCTGCAGAGGACTAAGTAACACGGTAAAGGTACTATTATTATTGAAATACAAGGTTTTTTTTTTTTTTTTTAATTATTATTATTTGTTGGTTGGTTGGGTTTTTTTGAAGCAACTTCTCCCATTTGTAAAATTTGAATTGGGGGGGAAAAAACCCTGTCTTACATTCTACAGCAATACTGTTTACAGTACATTACAATCAGCTTTTTGGTACATCACAGCCTCCTCAAATCGCTGGTGTGTAAGCCTGAGAAATAAAGTTTTGTTTAAAAACATGCCCGTCCTCTGATAAACTAAGGAAAAAAGAAACTCTGATTTCAGTAAGTAACCACACGTTATCTGCGTGCTAAGCAAAAGAAACAGAATATAACACTTCTAGTCAAATTCACCATGGATTTATGCTCATTTTGGACTAATAATACAAATTCTAGTACAGAAATGTTGTTAATGCCTGCTGTGGCACTTTGCTCATCTCCCTTTTATCAACTTTTCCCAGATCTAGATTTTTAGGGACGACTCAAAAGCTAGACTGGATGAGCTGAGTGAAGTAACTTACAACATGAGGCTGAGGGGAAGCTCTAAGTTTATAAGGCCAAGTTGATCAAGGCTCCATAAACCCATGCCTAGAGTGAGGAGGGAGGAAGAGGGAACAAAAATCCATTACCTTGATGTCCCACACAATCAGATTTAAGCATGGCTTACTGTAAGAAGTTTCAACTTTAAAACAAGCAGAGGGAAAAATCCAAACAATGCTCTGTCTCCTTGGTTTTCTTATGAAAACTTTTCCATTTTCTGGTCTTGTTAGCTGTTAATCACTACAAGAGGAGATTAGGTGGGTCACAGTTCTTTCTTTGGCACCATTCACCAAAAAAAAAAAAACAAAACAATTGCAGAAAGTCACTTGCTTATTTAATCAGCAATGAAGTGACAAGTTTTCTTGACTTCAGCATTGCAAAGGCCGCCCGCAGTACAGCTTGGCAGGAGCAGAATAACAAATACCTCTGTAGGGAAAGCGTGACTTCCTTAAGTGTAGCTGTTGTGCGTTATGTATGTAAAATTGTCTTGTGTCTTACCTTGACTAAATTAGATTAGTAAATTGTTACTGGCTGCACACATTACCATAGCAGCTATTGTCATAATTTAACCTTGTACTTCATTAAGCTCATAAAAAATAATTCTAGCAAACAGCACAAACAGTCTAACACCAACATCGGTTACTTTTCTTGAGCCAATTTGAGGCAAGTAGGGTATTACTATTACCTGGAAAGCAACCTTGAGCTGTTCCTTAAATATAGCTCTACCAAATAATCTTTTTAAGGTTGACTTTTTCCCCTGCTTGTATTCTCATAAACAAGACAGCAGTAAGTTAATTCTGGTTTTACTTTAAGTAGAATAATTAAATACGTGCCTAACTTACATGAGTAGTTTTATACAATTAACGTCAAGAACTCGTGTATTCTGGTGAAGCCTGTTTGACACTAATTTGCATTTTGAAAACCAGAATTTATAACCCAGCCTGAACAGATCTTCTGAGACTACCCAGTGGCTGTAGCGTGAACCACGGTTAGAATCTCTTATCTCTTAAAAACAAGCACAATGCTTCTAAAAGCTCCTTCTCTCAACTTTCCTGTCTAACATCTGCACTTAAAGTGGTGAAGGTGACTACTACACAAGGTGTCTGGGCAGAAGTTATAATCTGGAAATTCACATATTTTATTCATGGCAATACAAAGGATCTGTCAAAATTCTTACAGATTTATTTTTAAGATAAATATTTGTCGTCATCTTTGCTGTCTTGTGTGTGTGAATATAAAAGATTTTTTAAGAGGCTGAGGTGGCTGGAGAGATATTTGCTGAAACTGAATTTTTTTTTTTTTTTTTTTACATTTTCAACAGTGAAAATCAAGATCTTTGAATGAAAATACAGAGCGTGGGCAGTAAACATGAGCAGCAGTAATTTTTTACATGCTTTTTGCAATGAAGTAAAGAATATATCATAAAATTGTGACTTTTTTTTTTTTTTTTTTTTGATTGGAAATGCACAGGAGTTGGTTTTGGTTCTTTTTATTGTGTCCACACTGAGACACCTTGACTATTGAGTAGCACAGATGGAGGGTGGAGAGTCTGAAAACAGGTGATTTTCTGTCAGTGCAAAAAAATAAAAAAGGGCACAATACCTGCAGGGGAGGTTTCATGCTTGCAGACATCTGCACCCCCAGTGTAGCATGATGCCTGGGTCCTTGGTCACTATTCTGTCACAACAGTGTTTAGCTAAAAACAATTTATGCTTTCTGGAGAAAGAAGAAACTTCATACTAACACAGTCTGTGGTCCTGTAGGAGATGGAATCATGTGAGCGTACAGAAATCCTTTTCTCAGGGAGGTCCTGAAACTCTGTTCAGTGGCAGAAACTGCAGTGGGTGTCAAGAAATAATTAGAGAAATGAAGATAAGATGGCACTTTCAGACTGCTGTCTTCTCCCAACGAAATCTAGCTCAGTATAGCCACATCAGTGTTACTGTAAAATGTGATCAACATCTGATGGCAGGGCTGGGTTTGTAGTTTCCAAATACTACACTCTGGAGCAATTCTTGATCCTGCTTTGTCAGTTTTAATCTTTGATGAAGAACTTTTCAAAGTATGCCCCTAATGGAAATAATAGCGATTGCATAAAAATAAAAGCAGGTTGCTATACTGGGAGGAAAACTCAAAAGCTGTACTTGCCCTTGTCTCTCTTCTTTGTTGCTTGGAATGACAGGGATGTTGCTTGCCAATAAACTGGCTGACAGTCACCTTTTTTAAGATTATTGCTTCCCAGTCAGCAGAAAGCCCAAAGAGGAAGGAGAAATATGTTTCCTTCTTAATTTCCAAGGACATCTGCTGAATTTTTAGATTGAGAGAAAAAGACTGAGAAAAGGAGTGGATGGGCACCAGGGCAAAGGACCAGGCATCAAAATACCAGTCAGGGCTTCCAGAAAGAAGATGGATACTTTAAGATGCTGAGAAGGTAAGGTATCTATGAAGGTTGACCCTTCATTAACCACTGGTACTGTTGGCAAGAGTTTTCTCTTTGAATCAGGAGCATAGTATGCTTTTGATTTCATCTTTCCAGATACTGATCAACCCCATAAAAACATATTTAGTGCTCTGTGCCAGCACATGCGTGTGATTATAGTGACAGCATGTCAGCCTGCCTTGCAAGGCAAGGAGTAATACAAACCACTTTTCCAGTCTATTACTATTAAAAAAAAACCCCACCTGTAACCCATTTTGTATGACTTTACAGCGTAGGACCATGTTAACTCTTCCAAGATGACTGTTTTGAGCCGGGATGCTGTGTTTTCTAGATGACTGACTGTTCTTGGTGTCATACTCCATGCAAGGGCCATCTGGAAGGCATCCTCCTCCAAGCATGTGACTGATGGCACTGTGATGGCATATTCTGCCTCAGCCAGGTAACAAGTCTACACTGTGCAGGAACAAGATCAGTATTTGACATTTCAAATGCACAATAGCGTATCATAGTTTGGATACTGAGAGCTGTGTAAGCAACGATGCAAGCTCAGTATAAACCAATTTCTCAAATATTTGGAGAGACTTTTTTTTTTCCTAACTTTATGCTATAACTGTACTACAGCAAGCTTTTGTAACCATCACTGTCCATATAATGTCTGAAACTTGGATGTGCCAGTATCAGCATTATCAATATTTTCTTCAGTTCTTTGTGGGTTTAGAGTATTCCAGGTTGTAGGTGAGGGGTTTTGACTTGATCCTTGTAAAACTGTTTTTATAATGAGTAATAAGCCAAATCTGGTTCTGCTCAGGTTAATGGAAGCATGTTTGATTTGAATGTCCAAAACTATGAAAGCCAATTTTAATTCTTTGGTTTGTATCGAGTACAGATGCGAGTACAGATTCAAGTACAAAAATATGCAGTACAAAGTGATCGCCATTTGGAGTCAGGTGAGTTGCAATTCCACTCCATCTTAAGGGGAAAAAAAAAAAATTCAAATCAGGCTTTAAGGTTTATTCTGCTTTTCAGTCCAGAATAAAACTGTAACTGAAAAAAAACTCATTAAAAGTTCAGTACAAATGAAAAGTGGCTAGAAAATCAACCACCTACGTAAAAAGCTTTAAAGGATTTAGAGACTGTCTTCTGATAAACTACTAATCCTTACATACAGGCATATTACACAAATAAATAAAACTATAGACATGTATTAACAGATCTTAATAATTAAACCCTTTTTGTAAAGACATGTAATGCTATTATGTAGCATTCTTTTCCTCAGTGGTGTTTTGAATACTAATGTGCTTCAATCACAGCTTTAAGTTTATAATAAAAACCCGTGGCTTATCTACTGCAGTGGAAAAGCTTGAGAGGCTGTTGGAGAAGGGGGGGACCTGTAATTTGCTCCATGAAGTTTTTTCTTCCTTCCCTCCACTCTCCCCTTACCCAGGTTCTAAGTCAGAAATCTTGCTGAACAGTTTCTGGTGCTTGTTTACTGTGATGTTACAAAAACTAAGCTTGCAGTGGTTCTGTCCAGCTGCTTTGTCTACTCAGTCCATGGCAATGGCAGAAGCATTTGGATTTTGTTGTTTACTGTTAAGTCAGCCTCTGTGAAATGATAAAGCTGAACTCTAAAAGTTCTTTTTAATAGCTGCAGAACAGATTTCCTCACTTCTTGTTCCAGGAATACCTGTGGCTTCTTTGAGTATGTTTGTGTGTTAGTGTTAGGGGTGTTTTATGCATACATTTGTACTCAGATATCTGCAAAATGATGCAGCCCAAATCACCCTTAAGTGTCTAAACCTGCAGGGTTTTTTTTCTTGTATTTGAGGAAATTTGCACCTACTATTAAATATATGTATTTCATTTCTGACCCAGTTTTGTCTTGTTTTTCTTTGCTGTTAGAAACAAAAGAAGAAAAGAAACTAACATGTTTTCAGAAAAGCAAAGAAAGATCAGAGATTTTTGTCAGTAAGACAACGAAGGAAAAAATTCATTTCCATGATAGACATCTCAGGGTATTTTTTTTTTTTTGGCAGCACTTAAACCATGAAGAGAATTGTAAGACACATGCCTATTTAGGAGGAAAAAAGTCATATGATCCTATAGCTGTTTTAAGTCTTATACAGGGTGTCGGCCATGGTCCTGGTTCTAAGTGACATGGCCTTTGCCCATTAATAAGCATACTATAGCTGAAGTGCCCTTGATGATAAGGGTCTCCTTCTGCAGGGTTGATTGTGGTACTGGTTGTGTTTAGGGGTTGGGTTTTTTCTTTGCTTGGCTCTGCTGAGTACAACTGTTTGATCCCAGTGCACGTATACAGTTCATATAGACGAGGTCTATCGTTTCTGTCTCTGCCTGCCTAGTACTTCAGAAAGGCAAGTGTATCCTTTTTTCAAACAGTTGCCATAATCTGTAAATGGATAGAAATTGGGATTAGATCGATTAATGGAAAACAGGTCTCTCTTAACCATTAAGCCATGCTTACAGAGTCCTTAAATCTGTGAATGCTTCCAGTGGAGCTGGTGTGTCATATGAACAGTCAAGGCATTAGTGAATCTCGTTCTGTTTGCCACAGATCAGCTTCTGGCTATTGCCAGAGATGGGATAACTTAAATCTAATACTGTTGCATATGCTCTGCAAGTTCGACCTATTGCTCTTCTTTGCCCTTCCCTCCCATCCCTTTGGGCACCCCCCCAACACACCTTGACCAGAGTTTCATTTGGAAAGGTGTTCGGTCTTTGCGCTCCTTGGTGGGATCAGAGTCTAGCAGACAACTGCTACATGTTTTGCTGTTTTCCTACCAAAACTCTTTTTCACAGTAGACGTATTTGTGCAATTTCTCAGTTTACAATAAACTCCTAAAGAGTGCATGGATTAGTCATGTTTTGGAAGCCTCAGAGCAGGATCAGTTGGACTCTCTGAGGTGCAGTATGTAACAGATTTGGAGATGATCCAAAATCTGTTGCATTAGTGACTAGACTAAGGATTTCTGATTAGCACCTTGTTGGTGAGAAACTTGGAGACACATAGAGCTAGCTTGATGTTAACAAGGTTGCTAAGCAAGTAGCAGACTGGAAGTGATAGTACAAGGCTTGTGTTTGGGAAGAAATTACACGATTTACTGTAGAAAAAGCCAAAAACTAAAACACTCAATCTTCTAACCTCTGACCAAAATGCGGAACCTGAACTGTGCAGTGACAGTGTCCAGAACTATTCAGTCTCTCCTTTCTTCCAGAAATCTGTTTGAAACTTGCCTTTATTGTTCGATTTACATAACCTATCTCCACAAGCTTTTGATCTATATGTTGGGTTACAAGAGTTGCAGAACACAATGTGAGGAGAAACTAACAACAAAAAAAAAATAATGGAAAAGTAGGAAAGCTGGGACCATGAGTGCTTTCTGGTGTGAAGCAAAAATATGAACTTGCTGAAAATGAATTTCTTTTGACCAGGTTTTAGTTTCTAACCTCAGGTGACAGAGTAGTTCAGGCAAAACAATGGAAAACAAATAGTGAGGCTGGAAAGGCACATTCTCATGTCTCGTGTTTAGCTGTTTTTAGTAAAAAAAAACCAGTTGCTGAAGTCCAACAATGAGATTGTGGCAGGGAGGAAAGGATTGTGCACATATGGGCAGACTAAAGGGTACTCAACGGGCAGGGATTACAAAGACGACCAAACTGTAAAACATGTAGTTCAGAGATAATAGTCTCTGAAACTTAATCTTTCCAGGTTACAGTAACAAGGAGAGAGTAGGAGAGACACACATAATAGTGATTTAAAATAACTTAGTATTTAGGTCAAACATCAGGAGAGTGAATGCACTGCTCTCACAGTCTAATAGATCCCCATGTCTCATGTCCAAGAAGGAAATTGTTCTGGTTTAGAGCAGTTCAGTTCTAGCAGAAGTGTAACGCCTCTTGACAATTTGTGCATGCATTATAGATAGTATTACCGTGTGATGGTTTATATAGGTACTAGAAGCTTTCAAGAGCTGAGTAACACTTTTAGAAAGGACTAAACTCTCAGATAATATGAAAAAAATAACTGGAAATACAGGTATGGAGTACTAAATATTGATTCTCCTGTGATGAAAGCAAGCCCGCCCTTAACAGCATAGAGAGCTTAAATTACATGAGGGAAGTCCCTGATGTCTTAAAGATATAGAAGTAAAGGACAAATTTCATGAAATGTATTCAGATCAGCACAGAAAAAGGTACCTAACTATGTATTAAAATCTCAGTTGTGTTCTTTCTATGGACATAGAAAGTAACGTGTTTAATTTCAAAGAAAGGTTAATATCCCCCAAGGAGGGGGCATGTGGAACCAAACAACCCAAAACCAAAAAGAACCCCAAACACCCAACTTCCAGCGTGCAAACTGAAGGTAAAGCTGACCATCTGGGGAACAGAAGTATGCCAACAGTGTGATGGCACCACAAAGGGATTTGGAGAGCCAACTGCTTTCTGATTAAATCCCATGCCTCCAGGGTTTATTTTATTTTGTCTCTGGTGAGGATGAAGACTCAGAGCCAGGCCCTAGAAGATGCTGACTGTCTCTTGCCTTCAGTGAAGGCTCTACACTTCATGCTGTGCTTTCAGACTAATCAAATTTATCAGGCTCTTTCAGTCAGAGAGCAGTGTTTCAGGGACATCCAGGAGATCATCCTAGGGGAAACCTCTAATTATATGTGGCATGGTTCCAGTTACCCACAATATCCTTTGAGGACTAGGATGCCAAGGTCAAGGCTACAGATCTGTGACCCTAAATGCTTAAATATTGTTACCAACTTTAACTTGTCAAACAATGACAGGAAATCTTAACAGCCTCAGGGGTCTGGCAGAGTACTATTACTACTGTGCTGAAAAGCTGTGCTAGCAAAAATGATGCTCTTTAGTCTCTTGTCGTCAAGTTTAGTTCACCACCGAAGTGAGCATCAGGAGGGAAAGTCAGACAAAGGACAAATCATGTTCAATGCATTAAAAATGCCTGTAAATGTGCTAAAGCAACAATAGCTGTAAATTACCCACAAGGGCTCTACAAATGCATGGTTTTCAGGAGGTCTGTAGACATTAAACCTATTCGCCTCTGGCTCATTACAAACAAAAAGATAAATAGTTGAAGTACCTTATTTTCCTACTATATTACAGTGAACTGTGATTTTTTTTTTTTTTTTTTTTTTTTTCCCCCCTGTTCTATTACAGAGTTTGCCCCTGGTTTCAGGAGATGACTACTGCCTTCATCTACCTAGTCTCATTTCAGGTCATATTCTGTAAGAACATTATTAGTGCCATTTCCATGGCTTTTCCTTATAGTCAGGTGATAAAACACTGAAAACGTGGCAGTGGCAGCATGTGATTTCATAATTGCACCCGAATTGCCATTGGTGTGCCTCTTCCTCCCAAATGTTCAAGTAGAACTAGTTTAGGTAGAAGGACATTGGAATCTGATCTTGGACAATTACTTGGGTTATGCAAATTAAAGTTCATTTAAACTAGATCTGAGTAAATTCTACTTCTTAGGTTTATGCTAAGTTTGTTCCAAACCTCTGCTCTTGGAGGCCTGGTTTCAACTGATGTACTTTTGTGCGTGTATATTCCACACAGAGGGGTATTTTCACACAGGGAAGTTGGAGTCTGCTGAAAGCACTGAGATACACCCCTACCATGTACATATTAGACAGCACTAAGGCTGTTTGAAACACTTCTTGTGGCAGGCTCACATTTTGTAGCTTTTATTCATACAATTTCCATTTTCTCCTAACAAGAAACTGAGCTTCTGTTCTTCCTCTAACAAAAGAACTGTTTTCTGTAAAAGGATTGTAAACAGCTCGACAGAAGATAACTGGGAAATTTTGTGTTGCCTCAAGGAGCCAAGGATTTTGTCCTACGTTTCCTTTTTCCCTAAAACACTAAGTTTGCCAATAGAATTCCATTGGTTAGAACAGAAGAAGCTATCACCACTAAATACTCTGTGGATGGTCTAAGAATGCTAATAATAATTTTAATTCTTCCTCATCACACAAGCACGAGCCTATGTGCAGCGATGACTGTCAGCAGCTATTGCTTTGCCAAGCACTTGAGATTCTTTTTGCCAATAATAGTAATTGGAGGAGCTCATCTGTGTAAAAATTGATTATAAGCCTGTTAAACTGGGCTACCAAGGATGGAGCCTTTACCCAAACGTTTCTACCACATTCACCACGTCCCCTTTCCCAGTGTTCACAGTGTGCATTAGAGCATACGACAAAAGGCAGAATGTATGATCTTCTGTCAAGTGCTCTCGCCAGTGATCTTCTCATTGTAGAAAGAAGCTGCAATACAGAGGCAACAAACTTCTTTGGTAAAGTAAACCACAACTGAATTCCATAAAACATGTCTGGTATTTTTAGCCTATTTTAGTTGGAGTTGTTAATTCTAATTACTTCAATGCTCATTTATCATAGTTTTTTATTTCAATAAATTTTCAGTAATGACCAGAGTAATCCACTTAGTTATTAATATCAAGTATGTTTGTTAATGTATAGATTTACACAAGGTTCAGTAGATGGAGTTGCTTCACTCTGAATTGAACTGTATTCTCGGGATGACTCACACTTGGAAGGCAGAAGGGGGAAATTGTTGGCAGCCAAGAATGTAGGATAACATCTGTTTTAAAGAAGTGGCATTCACACCTCCAAGGTAGTGAGACAATTCTGTTTACATTAGACAATTTGAAGGCTTCTTGCAAAGTAAAGGTAAACAATTTTCCAATGAGGAGGGATGATGACAGTTTGCAGGTCAATTTATAGCCCATGGAGGCATTCAGACATGAAGGAAAGCTATGAAATGCAACATGCTAGGTGGTGGTTTCCTCTGATAGATGCAACCAAAGAACAGGTTCCCATTGTCAGAAAGGCACAAATCCTGGGAGAATGAGTGTCAGGAGCAGACCAATAGCAGGTCAGATGTCTAAAGGGAGAAAGTAAACCTCCAGATTCGATGCTGAGAGATGTTTGAGATGGCTGAGCCAAGCTCAGTGCTGTCACAAAGGGATGATCCAAGTATTCCAACCTGTACTCCAGGGCAGGAGGGTTCATTCCTGTGTAAGCTTTAGCATTTAACTGACCTCTTGATCAGCCACTTCTGCTCAATGAACCTGCAAGAAAACAGGAACTGTTTGTCCCTTTCCTAAACACTTTTCGGTCACTTTGGTGATCCAGCCTGGTTCACTGGAGAAAGTGCCAGACTTGGACAACTGAAACACTATGAGGGCAGAGCTTAATGGAGGGAGAAAATGGTGGAATCACATTGCCACCTTCTCTTTTGACAGCAGCGAGCCTTATTTGGGCACAGCTGTCTTATCATCAACTTTGCATTAAGCAGTCTTTGATTTTATGGTTCTGGAGCTTTTTATAAGGGTTTGCTTCTCTTCTGTCTGTAGCAGCTCGATCTAGAGGGGAGGGGGGAAGGGAAAGGGATGACAAAAGATTCATCAGTATCACTTCTCTCTTTCTTTACCTGAACCATAGCAGGTCTTCCAGGAAGCATGCTGATATTTACCTTGCAGTTTGCTGGAAAGCTTAAAGCCAAACACAGGGGAGCACTGCACAATCTTCCATCCTCCTGCTTTAAGGTTAAGCTTTTAGTGTCGCAGGGGGAGGCTTGTACCTGACTTGTCAGTAATAGAGAATTTTGTGCTCTATGCCCACATGTTACTATAATAGACGGGTGTATTTATCTCATATGTAATCTGCAGTTATTGACAATCATCATGTCCAGAGAGGTTTTCTCTGGAAATCTAAACTCTGGAGGACTTGAGAAGGTGGGGGATTTTTGAGAGATTTTTGTAGCTGCGTGTTGGACATACAGGACAAATATCTGTCTGCCCAAACTAGAAAAGGTTATGTATAATATATTCTTCTGCACAAAGTCTTTACTGTTTTGAAGTACATAAGTGTTGTGGGGGTGAAATGGAGACAGCTTTGCAGAAAGAAGAATGATGGTACACAACCCTGAAAATATTTAAATATTTGTGGTGCCCCACATGGTAATTAATAGTGCCCATTGCCCTACAGGTAATCTGGAGATTTATTATGGCCATCAAGTTCACTTGTGCTACAAAAATATCTTGCAACTAAGCAGAATTATGAAATAGCATCGTTTAAGGTCGAGGTTCTGGCGTAAGTGCAATAGTCTTAATCACAAAATATAAAAATGTTGAACTCTTAACACTGGGTCTGTAGTCGTCTTTTTTCTTTTTTAACTGATTATCTCTTAATAATGGCCTCTTCCTTCTGGTGTGCTCTCCTCGAGGAATGTTACTCCTGTTTCTCAGAGGTCTCCATCACTTGCTGGCTGAGGTTCAGTGGCGGGGTTCCCATTGCTCAGTACTCCCACTCTAACTATGATGGGACGCTGCATTCCCTGCTCCTACGCAAAGCTGTTAAAGCCAGCTTAGCTCATCCTCCATCAGCTACAAAAACTGTTTGTGAAACCAGTGCTCCCCCCAGTCATTCACCACACAAAATACAAAGTGTGCACCTGGTTCTGTAAGTTACCGTCTGTAATTCTCATGTCTGCTGCCTTCCGACTGCATTTTCTTTTATGTGTTCTTTCTAACGCTCCTCTCAGTCACTCACCTTAATCTGCCTACTCTTGCTCACGTATTCACTCTGATCAAGCTCCCATCCAGGATTCATATTACTTCTCCCTTTACAGCGCTGCCTTTGTTCTGGATGCTGAGGTCTCTGAAGATAGACCTGAAAAGGCAATGCAGGAAAGGAAAAACAAAACAACTACACAAATAAAAGCCAGGTGAGACAAAGCCCTTAGTATTTATTATCAGTGCTTTAACAACATATTTACAACCTAGTCCTTTTTATCTTCCTATAGTTTGGGTTTGGGGTTTTTTTTTAATTTTATGTCAGATCTCAAAAGTTGCTGTAGATTTTAAGCAAAGCTTTATTTTATTTTTATAAAGGAACACTACTGTGTATGAGTTTATGAATGGTTACGAATGGGACCTTTTTTCATTCTGAAGTATTATGTTACCTGAAAGAAACTCTACAGGAAACAACCACAAGTCCAAAGCCAGTTCTCAGCTACAACCCCATACCTCAATAGAATCATACAACCCTAGCAATTCCACAGAACAGAATGAAATTATTCTTTTTTTTTTTTTTTTTTTTTTTTTTTTGGCATTGCTGCCTCTGAAATCCAATACAGAAACACACAGATACCTATTCCCACCCCACTTGTTCCTTAGAACATGTAATAAGTCAAAAACATAGTATATAGAGTTTCATTTCTTTTCAGGTGACTAAGTGGAGTAGAGTACAATATTAATGCAAATCACATTTCTTGGAGATGAAAATAATCTGTAGACTGTCACTTAAATTTGTGCTAGAAATATACTTCTTGTATAACCTCTAAGCTTCTTTCAATCCATTAACATTTCACTTAAAAACCTTCTTTGACCCTAGAATTACTTCTAATTATCATCCCTTTCTATGCATTATTCAATGCAATAGCTTTTCAGACTCTCCAGATTCTTATAAATTTTAAGCTAACAATGGCATTAACATTGGTGTAGCTTTCAATTTATTTGTATCACCACAAAGGAAAAAAAAAAGATGCTGAAGACATTATAACATGCAAAGAACTGAACTTGGTTAAAAAATTACCTGAATGAGGAGGAAGGACCATGGAAAGGAGAACTATCTCACCTAGTCTGAAAAGCCTGAAGTAAGCTTAAAGTGCTTAAAGTTACTCTAAATCAGAAGGTGCTACATAACTTAAATAGCTTGTAACTTCTCCCTAGGCTTTGCCCATTCTTTGTTTAAAGCAGTAGGCTCTTAACACTGAAAGAGCATACCCAAGAAAAAGGAAGAGTATGGAAGAACAGTGAAGAAAGTAATAGAGTAGGTCAGGGCAGAAAAATGAGTCAAATGAAGAAAGGAAAACCAAATGGGCAGCGGTTAAAAATAAACAGTGAACACGAGAGAACAAACTCAGAGCAAAGCATAAGGAAAGCGAGGGTAGTTGAGAGGGAAAGAGGGTTCCTGAGTGCATTTGTGGGGATTTGAATTGCAGTTTGAGGCAGGTAACTTCAGAAACCCAAGGGGCTTAGAGGAATCGCTTGTTGTGTTTCATCCCTGCGTTGTTTAATTTGTTCTGTGTAACGTGTATTCTGGAGGGATACTGTTGCTTCTCCGGGTCGTTCACTGGTATTGTTTGTGTTTGGTTTCCTAGGCATGAAGAACACTTTCTATACAGTAATAGTTCTATATTCCAAGATAATCTTTTAAGAGGATTTGCTTGTTTGCATGGTTGGAATTATTTGATTCTCAGTAGATACTTGATTATTGAGTCAATCACACAATACCTGAAAAGAAATATTTAGTGCTGTGTATTTTGTCAACTAGTATGGCACGGTTTAAATTTGCAAAGAGGTGTCATTTGCTTAACTAAAAGTAATTGAGCAAATGTATAATTATTGCAAATTATTTTTAGAAATGTCAATTATTTACCAGGAAGCTTAAGAGAATGCGTTCAAATAAAAACCTGAATGGTCACAAATAGCAGACATGGAAATACAAAGAAATAAACCTTGTCCAGTATTATTCTTTTTGTGGGAAAGAAGGATGAACGTAGAAGAAAGAAGCTCAGAATATGAGTATACTAGAATATATGGTTTTGGTTACTCCTGTAATCGTACCTGAGTTGTTTTACTCAACTAATGCACAATAACCTCACCTCAAATGTGCACAGAGTTGAAAATGGGCTAAATGCCCTTTAGATAATATCTTCACAAAGTGCATATAGATTGCACACAAACCTTTCAGAAACTTGTGCACGTATTAGAAAGGATGTCGACCTGTTTCAAAAGCCAGGTGACTAAATGAAATTGGAGATGTCATTACTGTTTGGCACCCACTCTGGACATTATGGTCTGTTGACCACAAAGTGGTATCATATGCATTACAATGTCCAGGTTTTGTGTAAAAAGAGTAAGTGCTAAATGCACGTGAGGTCTGGGGGAAGAGAAGGACATTAGATGTTGCAAGTTCTGTGCCAGTCTGCTTTAAGCTAATGCAGTTTCTCCTAGAGTTTGGAAATTAGAGAAGTTAAAGAAGCAACAGAGAGAAAGAATTGACAATAAATTGTATCTTCGGGGGCTCTTTCTGGTAACCATTTCTTCTCATCTATGACCAACTTGCTCTTTTTTTAAGGTGGAAATCTAGGGCACCTGTTATAACTGGTATGGTTGGCAAACACTTTTTGGTTTTTTTACTCCCCTGTATCTCTTTCACTCTATTCTGTGAGTCCCAGGAACTCCTTTATTTCTGTTTAGAAATAACTAACAACTGCAGTTGTGGTGTGGTCTCCTCTCTGTCCTGGACCATGGAAGAAGACTTGATGGCTAAGAGGACTGCAAAAGTGTGTGTCCTTGAGGGTCACACAGGGGCCTGCTGGCTCTTCATTACTGGTGGAGATGCACAGAAAGAAAATGATCCAGATTTCAGGGGCAGGCATTAGTGGTCACACTTCCAACTAACAAATAAGGGCAGGAAAGAAAATCTAGTACCTACCACAAATACTTCAGAAGTTAAGTAAATGTCCAACAAATGGCACCAAAACAGAGTGAAAATAGAAATCGCTCCATATACCCTGACACAATGACCCTTTACTTGATGCTTCTATGAGTAAAGCTATCTCTATTCTTATGTCTATTCCACAAGAAACTAATAAGGCTTTTAAATGGTGTTTTTCCAGGCTGAACCTGACACTTGCAGCCTCCTATTGAATTTTAACTAATTCTGCTTTAACATCCTGTTGTTGATTTGAGACAGTTTCATTACAATTATTTGGACTATTACACTTGGTTTATTCACCTAGAGATATACTTCTGTCAATTACTTTACTGTGTAGAATACAGCATGTAAGGTATCTTACAGCATTACGAATGTTTTATTCTATCATGAGATTTGTATAAGAAACAGAAAGTCAATTTAAATGAACCGTACCAAAGGTTCTTTCAATAAATGCAGTACATAGTTCAATGAATAATGCATTGCTGAAGGTGTTTCTAGATATGGAACATCAGCTAATTTTACTCGCTGTCACTTATTTATAAAATAGCGTTTGATGTTTTTTACCAAAGAGCAGAAAGCCCAGCAGTTGTCTGCTGTGAATATGTTGAGGCTGAATAAGCTCCAGCTGCCTGACTGTTTTAGTCTGAATGAAACATGTTGTGAATTCTTGCAGCCATCGTGCATCAGTCTGCATTTCCTATCGGTATATGCATATTTAATACACATAATCCTTTCTGATTAGTAAATATTAATACATTTTTTGATGTAACTAAACTGGGGTCTGTACCCCTTCACAGAAATGGATGTACATGCACTAAAATTAATGTGATGTTTTCTACTACAGGAATAAGCTTTTAGAGAAACCTTAAGCAAATGAATTACTTCATATTATACGCTTTGATCTTTCTCCCACTCTACCTTGCCTCCCACAAAATGACATGAGCTGGCCAGATGGACCTTAACTGCAATGAAATCTAATAATGAAGGCAGCACAGTACTGGGGGGTGGGAGGTTAACCCTTACTGTGCAACTGGTTGATTGTGTATCTACCAGTCAAAAGGACAAGACACGGGAACTTAAAAAGAACATAAAGCTGAGTGTGTTTGAACAGGAAGACTGAATGAAGTAGTGGCTCACAGATCTAAGTCATTCCATTGATCTGAAATAGTTGTGCCTGATGAATAAGGGACTAATCATCTGACATACCTTGCAAGAAAATACACTTCCCGGGATGAACTTGTGCTTTCTGGCGTGGCATTAGGGAACTGTCCAAATCAGTGAACAGATTCAGGCTGTGTATGAATAGATGGCTTCTAGCTTCCGTGGAGAACTACAGCAGTGACAAATTGTCCTGTCTGTTACAGGGATGATGAGGACAAAAAAAAAAAAAAAAAATTTCAAAAATGTTGGGTTTTTTAGTTCTATAAGCCAAAACCCCACTGAAATTCTCCTCCAGCTCTAGTGCAGTGTACCCTCACTCTGCTGGAAATGTTGACAGCAGCACCTATGTCACTCCTTCCTAAGGTCCTTTTTTTTAAGGAGGTGCTGACTGCAATGATGCGGTGCAGCAGTCTGCACTCTTCTGGCCCTCAATACTCCTCATCCTAATATGCTTTGCAATTTACTACAGCTAAACAGTGTTTCTCTCCTCCTAGCTGCAGCACAGAATGCCCTCAGGTAGTTCCTTCCTTTGTCCCTTCTGCAAGGCCAGATGAAAGAACCGTTCAGAAAAGGTTTTCTTTTCTGGGTGTTTTTGCTCTGTTGCACTACCTTGGGAAAAGAGGATGCAATTTGTCAATGTTGAGCATAAAATGAGACCTGCTTTTTGTTCTTAGATTTAACAAGCAAACGAAAGACCCCAGAAAATGTCAATAAGTGCTTCCTTTTCTTTAAGTCCGGTGGGAGTTTGCCATTTCACATTTTTATTAGTAGACTGATGAATGTCATAGTCTAGTACAGCAGATGCGTGTAGTTATTTGGAATGTAACTCTGACAATAATAGCTTTATGATCTATGGTAATTTGAAGAAATGAATCTTTTTAACATTTGTTATCTTAATCAGTGCAGAGCAGCTGCTTGAAATTTGAACTGGAAGATGCTTTAATGGCGAGTTCTGGGTGATGGACTTAGTTGCTTGGACTGAGAGATGTTAGCTGCTATTAAAGCTATTAAATGCATAGCACATTTTTTAAAAAAATATTTTAGTATTTTAATTCAATCCAAATTTCCCATCAAATACCTAGAGAATGAGATCCAAATTCCACATGTGATAAGCAGTTACTAATGGGACTAAATAAATCTAAAGTTCTTTAGTGTGATTGCAGTTTCAGTCAGGTTAGGCAATACCAACTGTTGTTGGTTTGGGGTATTTTTTTGAAGACATTACTTATCACTACGGAAGTAAAAACTGTATTTCATCTTTCCTTTGAAAATAACTGTAGACATCCTCGGAGAGCCAATAGGTAAAAATGTTTCAAAACTTAAAGTATAGTGAACAATGCTGTTGGTACACAGTAAGATGGAAAAAAATAAGCTCCTGGTTTATGCAAAAGCACACAGATGGCTTGCAGAATACATTGCAATATGCAAACCGAGATAAGAAAAAGTAAGTTTCCATTAATATCTTTCATGGGTTATATCTCTATAGTTTTCAGTTTCACTGCTAATAATCACATTCTATTCTGGTTTTTTTCTTTCATTTTTAAAGTTCCTGTTGCTTCTTTGTTATTAGCACGTATCTTTCTCTTCTAGTTAACTTTCATTTACCTGTTGTTTATACCATTTTATCCCATCTAGAATGGAAATATTTCTTCTACTCTGCATTCACAATCACCACCTTCCTTATTAATCCTAAGAACAGTATTACTAATGGATTCATTATCATTTTCATCACTTTAAAAGCAAGCTCATTATCTAATGAGATGTGATTTTCTTCATATGCGTTTTGAGACCCTTGATTTTCTTTCTTTATTGTCTTTGTAGACAACTCTTCTTCATGACTGACAAAGCAGACATTTTATGAATTGATTCTTAAGATTCACCTTATTCCTGGAGAAAAATTTCCCTGTTGCTTGTCTGTCTGTATAAACTTGTAGAAAAAAAAAGTCCTCTATCACTTTTCAATTGTTTTTTTTTTTTTTTAATTAGAATGGTTGATTGCTTAGGTTCACATTGTTGAGCTGTGTATTTCACTTTGAAGATCTTTGAGATCAACAGAAGAAATGATTTACCAAAAATGCTTATTTTATAATGAGCACTAGCATAATTTCAAATGCATGCTAATACATAATTCATACATTTTAAGGTATCCTTAGATGTGCATTATACAACACAAATTTTTACCTGTCTTGTATTGGTACCGTTCTATTGACTTGAATTACTGTAACAATGGAACGGACCAGGCTGTTTGTGCTTTGTTTAGTGCTTATCCATCAGCTTCTCATAGGTGCTTCAATAGAAAAACACCTTTACCTTCATGATCTGGTTGTCACACTGTGTTTGAATACAACTGTAGATGAAGGTGCACAAAGGGAGCAAATAAAACTTTATTATTAAATATGTAATGTAGCATCCAAACCAAATTAATCTATTAAACAAATTTCCAAACAGATAAGATGGATTTTTTACCATTTTTCCCATCCTTTTTTTCCCCCCCTCCACCTGAGACTAAGACAGGCTGTACTGATGGCTCTCAGCAGGTCACTAGCAGCCATTGGCTGTGAAACACCAATATTTTTCCAAGAGGCTATCCCATGGAGCCCTATAAGAAATCTGTAGTTGAAAAAATCAAATTGCTTTTCCTCAACCCCGTCCTCGGTTTAACAAAAATAGAGAACAGAAGCAAGCACAGGACTAGTTCCTCTGGTTCTGGCTTCCTATTTGTTTGTTGATCAGCAGCCTCTTCCTCTGTTGGCAACTGACAGGGTAAGAAGGGACGTCAGATCTGTGCAAAGATGAGCAGCTACAGATATTTTCCCATTTTCTGGACAGGGTTTTTCCCTCCTGCTGAGGAGATTTATCTCTGCTCTTCTGCCTGGCTGTTTTGAGGCAAGAGCCTCTCTATGGGAAAGGAATTCTGGTGCTCCTTATTAGGTTCTTCGGGTTTGAGCAAATCCCTTTTTGTTTTGTTTTGCTTTGCTTCTTTGCTCAGCAAATGTCAGGAAGGCTGGATCATCTGCAGGGGCTGCTTGTCAACAAATGTTGATTTGTCCCTACAGTTGTAGTCACCGATCACAAGAAGTAAGCTTGAGCGTGGTTCCGTCCCATGCATGCTTCTGTGAGTGTTTCCACGTTATAGCTCATGACATTCCATATACTGTCCCTGTATCTGAACTCTGATTGTTCCAAATAAGAATTCCTCCAATTACGTGGGTTAAATTCAAAGCAAGATGATGTGACATACTCTTGGGAAGAAGATTGTTTCTTTGACCTCCTGCTCTCAGTGCAACGAACAATTTTTGCTTACAGGGCAAATTCCTGAATGGCACACGCATTGACCCCAGGAGCAGACGTACGAGAAAATCTGATCTGACCTATGCTATGTTTGGCAAAAATCCCAATTCAATTAGCTTTTTAAATATGATTTCCCTCCTGCCCCCACTTAAGTGTGAACATTTTTGTATGCAGGTTTAACCACTGCAGCCACTGCTGATTCTTCACTATCACTTCTGGTTTATTCTTAATGCAGCATTTGTCTGAGACTCTAACCAGACTGTCTTTCTTCCTTCTTTTATTCCCTTCTTACCACAACTCCTAAGGTATTCAGGAAATTGTTGTGTTATACCTAATCCTTCTGGTTTTATTAGCTTACACTTAGTTGTTTCAGCTGGGGCTATAAGATTCAAGGTTCACCTTCTCTGTCAGAATGCTGCAGGTATACATCTTTACATATATGCTTACTCACTCTTAAAACTTGGGGGGGAAGTGCTTTGTCACTCTGTCATATTCATGCAGAAAAATAATGTCTCCCATCAGCAACGCAGGAGCACTGGTGCCTAGTGAAACCCCAGTGTGTGTTGTGTCTTCGGAGATGACAGTGGTAATATTATAATGCAGGAATAGGAAGTTCCTTGATGGCATCTTTTCACCTGGGGATTCAGATGCAGAGCGAAATAACTTTATTCAGAACATAGTCCTGGAACATGAGAACAAAATCCGTCCGTTCCTTTTTACTGTAAACTCCTTGACATTGCACTGTTAGGTCCTTGCCTAGATTATTATTCTCTATAAGCAATTATGTCTTTAATATAGACTTCAGAACAGACCAGAGTCTGAATCTACTTAGTTCCATCATGAAAAAGACCTAGTGACTCCAGTGAATGTCATATCTGAGGCAGAACTTATTGTACACTTATTCTGAATTGTTGGAATTCATGAGACAAATGCAAAATGCATTCTAAAGGAGAAGACTGCTAAAAGGTAATCTACATAAATAAGGGATGTACGTCGGGAAGTTTTTATCAAACTCAAGTCTCAAATGCAGGAAATTTTTCTGAAGATGGATATGCGGGGGAAGCTGCAGTTGAAGAAAGTGAGAAAGGAAAAAGCCAAAGGTATGCAGTTCACCCTTCCAGTTCTTTCTTTGGTGGACTACTGAAGTCAGTGGCACTTCATAGCTGATTTTGAACTATTTGTAGTTGTTATAGTTGTACTTTGAACTGGTTTTAGGTTATGATCTTTATTTTTGCCTAGATTTGTTTTAACCTACATCATTTCCCTGGTGAGATTTGCAGTTTGGTTGCACAAGTGTCTGGACCAAGGCAAGCATGGAAGTGGATTGGAGGCGAGCAGACGAGTGTTAGTACAGGTGACCTTCTGATGAGTGCTATTAGCCAAGATGTGAATCCCCTGCTGCCATGAGTTATGCCAGCTCCAGTCCCTGAATATGCTGTGCAAGCTGGCAAGAAAACTGAGTAAGAAAACACCAAAGCGAAGTACAGTAAACTTGGTGTAAATTCACGATTACGATGAGATGGGCGACAGATCCGCGCTGCAGTCTTGGTCGTATTGTTTGCTTTGTAATTAATATAAGCATCAGATTTTTTTTATTTTTTTTTCCCCACAACTTCAGAATGAAGCTTTAACACACACAAAAAAATAAATTGTTCTGAGTGAAGTGCATTATTAACAGAAAATGTGAAACATGTCTGCAGGCAGTTCTGCCTGCTCTCCAGGCCTTGGCACAAGGTCAGTCATATTCAATTATATGGTGAGATTTTGGCATTGCAATATAGGGGATTTTTAAACATTCAGAAATATTTTCATTTGAGACTTAAAAAGACCAGAGTTTTTCCATTATAAAGAGCATATAAAAAAATCCTGGATATAGATGTCTCAACATTGCAATGTCTGCATACTGAGATTTGATCACTGAGGCTAGAGGCTGAAGCAATCTTAGCTCTTCCAAAGTATCACAGACCTACCAGTTGGCATGGTAGACAGCATGTATTCAGAATCTGGAAGGCATCTGACGGTACGTCATGTAACCTATAACAGCTATACTGAGAACAAGTGATACTCACATAGTCTACAGTGTGCCCATGGCAAAAAAGCCAATACCATTCTGAGTCTCTGACTTAGATATTTTTAAATATAAAAGCACCACTAACTAATACAACAAAAATGGATTTTAATTTTAATGATTTCATGCCACTTCAGTGAAGATTCATCTCAGAAAAGCCCAGATAAAGCTTTCTTCTCACTTCAGTCAGGTATATATAAATATTTGCATGATTCAGTGCGTAAATTATAGGGAGAACTAAAGAAAGATCCACCTACCTGGGAATTATTGTTTGATCTTCCTATTTCTTTCTGTTATGGTTTTTTTTTTTTGCATTTTGCACAAATACAACAACCGTTCAATAACTGAACATTAAGATGTTCTATTTCCCCCTTTACTGGACAGAAAGAGCTGCTCTATTTTGCAATACAAAGAAGCTAGAAATCATAATCCTGCCTGTATCACAGAATCATTAAGGTTAGAAAAGACCTCCACGATCATCAAGCCCAACCATCTCCCCAGTATTACCATGACTGCTAAACCACGTCCTGAAGTGTCACATCCACATGGGGTTTTTATACAAATACTCCTATTTCTTCAAATATGTAGTGAGAATTGTATAAAGCCTATTTTCCACCAGCTCTCAGGAACAAACTCTAAAGATGAAAACTGATGAATGTTTATATTACATACAGGCATGGTAAAATAAAAAGGCAGCAATGTGCTCGCTTCTCAGGTGAAAACATCCACTTTGCTTGCATTTAACCTTCGTAAATACATATTTCTTGTAATAAAAAGACATCTCACTGTGCCTTGAGTATAGTGATGTCTCTTCTAAAGCTGGCTAGACATTATTCTATCACTTTCTAGATTGGACTAACTGCCAGGATATTTTCTTGGGTTCCTCCTTTACCCCAGCTGGGATCTGTTAGGTGTTGGTTATAGGGGAAAATGGAAAATCTGCTAGTAGTGTTTCCACCTGGATATTTAAATAAACCAACCTGTGTTGGGGAAAATGATTCTTTTGTTTTTGAGAGCTAGGAGTAAATGAAACTTAAACTTTACATCTGGTTACAGAAGTTTGGGACCCTATTCATCATATTTATCCTCAGGACAATGGCAGCCCAACACGACAGTTTGCAAGGAAACTAATAGATTGCATGGAAGTGTAGCCCCAGGCAAGAAAGGATGGATAGGAGCTCAAATCTCATGCATTTCTTTTTGCTGGTCTCATTAGTAAGCAGCATTATCTTTTGTGGTTCTTCTGGGATGACAGCAGAATTATCAATGATACATTAATGTAATTCCCCAAAGAATCATGGGCTAGAGGGACAAAACTGCCCATCCATCGATTTGTTGTGTTCAGCTGCAGTACAGATATTTAGGGCCTGTAAGTTCTGAAAATTTAATTCGTATCTGCTCTTAACCCACAATCCTTTTGATTCATCAATCACTTCTTAAAATGCTGTAAGCTGTAAATGTTTCAAATCTATTTGTCTCACAATTTCTGTCACTTCTCTCCTTAGCAGGAGACACACTGTTCCCTGAAGTTCTGAAGTAAGAAGTAAGTTTCCTGAAAGCTGCACCCCAAACACATTTTCCTTACTTCCTATGGAAATGAAGATATCATAGTATAAAGCCTACACTTCAGCAAGGATCCCCTGGACTGTGATGTAAGAAGCGAAAGGCACAGTTGTTTCCAGCTCTTCATGCATAAATCTATGAATATCTATACAATACACAAACATTTCTACACATACACATATAAATATATGTAATCTTTATGAACACCTCTCCACGGACTTTATCTCCAAGAATGCCTGGATGTGTTCCTTTGTGACCTGTGCTAGATGATATGGACCTGCTCTGGCAGGGAGGTTGGGCTTGAAGATCTTCAGGGTCCCTTCCAACCCCTGACTCCCTGTGATCCATGACCCTTCAGGTGGAAAAGTTTGTTTCCTGTCAAAATGCTTGAAAAGATTCATTATATACTTCCCAGAGATTACTGTGGTTTGACCTTGGCCTATCAGTCCTTAGACAGATTTGACTGCAATGCTCAGAAAATAAATGTCTCTGCCAAAAAACATGTTCTAAATGTAACTGACAACTTCATCCTTTCCAAATCTTGTCCATGAAAGAACTCTCGAGAAAAAGCAGCAAATTTAAACCTAAAACATGAAAGAAAGTTACTTATCTTGGCAAAAACTTGGAGATTATTAATAAACTGTAAAGAGATGGACTCTACTCTGCAGGGACACCAGAACAGTGATCTCTCTTGAAGACCATTACTAAGAAAAGGGATTGTTGAATTCGAAAGTTTCTCTTAATTTTTTTACATACAGGAGGTTAATAATTGACTTTATCTCATCTGACTTCTGAGTAGTGGTCCAGCTGCAATGAGTCCTTGTCCTGGGAGGGGCAACTAGTTGTGTTTGTCTAGTATGTCTAGATGGTTTTGAAAGGCAACACAGGTTTTCTTGGTGATATGGCATAGCTACAAGTTGCATAACATGGGTGTTTTTTGGATTTCATTAAGCAAAGGGTTTTGTTGTTCCTTGGTTCAGAGCTCCTCTACCATCCTAAAAAAGCCTGTGAGTCTCAGCACTGTCTACCAAATCTCCCAAAAGTTGCCTTGCAAAAAGAATAAATGGCCTGATATCAACTTCCCTGCTCCCAACATCCTCACACTTACATAAGAAGAATCAACTTCTTTCTTACTTGAACACTTAATTTTCTCCAGAGTCCTTCCCAATCCCGAACCAGGGATTACTATGTAGATAAGCGTAGGAAAAATCCCCAGGGCAGTCAGGGAAAATAGCCTTCTGGCATCACTGAGTATAACCACAGAAGCATGACCTCGTTTACTCCAACCCATTCTTGTTTCCTCTCCATTTTTTGAGACACACATTTTTTTACCCACTGATGAAATCATTTTGGTTTATCTGGTGCTGCATAATGGGTGTAGAGGCTCATTAATTAAACTGATTTTTAAAATGAGATTGAAGACATGTCTATTCTGCTTGGAGATGAGTGAGTCTAGCACCAATCATGCTGCTTCTAGGTCTGAGAAGCAGTGTGGCTGCAGGGAGAGGGATTCCAGGTCATGAGCTGATACTTTCTCCAGACACCGTATGATGGAGATAGATTCACAGTATGATGTGGATATAACAGCTCAGTAAGTGGAAAGGTAGAGCTCTTCAGACAGTAATCCCTTGCACAGCACCGCAGTGGCGCAGGATGCATTTTGAAAGCAGTAATGCAGTAACTAAATGCCCTTCTCTCACAGTCCCATCCACCTCCCTGTCCCAGGGATGAAGAGTGCATTTGTCAGTAGAGAAATGATAAGCTGTTTGAAAGTAGGACTTCAGTTCTCACTTTTTTAGATGCTTTATGAGAATATTATCTAGGGATCAGGTAACAAACTTGAGAATCAAAACACTAACTCCTGCAAGTTTGGAAAATCTCTGGAGCCAGACTTGGAAGCTAGGGTCAGGACATTTAAAGCACATTGCTTATTTCAATCCTATAAAAGTCAGAGATTAAAAAAAAAAAATCCTAAATTGCAATCCTGAATGTTTTCAAACAGCTCCAGCCTCACTCTTCTAATACTTTCATGCTTTATCTCAGTTTTCCACAAGCACATAGAAGACTGCTTCTGTTCATGCCTAAAAAGGCTTCAGTTTTCATAGGACTGAGCATTCTAGTTCATGCCTAAAAAGTCACTATCCAGAAAAAGGTTATTTCCCTTGCCACTTTCTGCCTCATCAATCTTAACACAGTAGTCATTACTACAGGTCATTTAAGAGAAAAAAGAGGAATATATTTCACTGCTTTAGATGCTCATACAATAGCCATGCTTCGTGTCTTTGTACAGGACTTCAAGAGACCCGGTTCAGCTTCGTTCTCTACCTGAGGCAACTCTCCTGCCCCTGTTGGGTGGATTGTAGTGATTTTTATTGAAGATGTTTTCCATCATTTCTTTAATATTAAGAAAAGAGGGGAAAGCTATGAATAGAAAAAAGGGAGATTATGATATCATAGTCTTAGGCACATAGCTGGGCGGGAGAATCCTATTTTCCATTTACTACTCCAAGGCTTGTTCTGAAATTTTACTCTAAAAAAGTAATTTAACTTGCAAGTCTCTTCTTGCACTAATTTGAGCTCTTTTCTCTATTTTCCTCCAGCAAGAAAGCTTTTAATCACAAAATAAATCATGTGAGTTCTTTCATACAGCTGATGGAAGAAAAGAGATTCATTATCATCAACACTTCCCTCTTTTTCTCTCCTCTCTTCCCTTTTTAACGGGGCTTTAGCCCTGGTCTGTTCTGTACTTATGACATGGGTTTTCTTTTGGTGCTTTTATCAGCTTTGCTAGCAATTTTTTGACTTATCCTTTAGTCCAACTTCAAATTAATGAGCAGTTCCAGAGCAAAAATCCATTTACCAATCCCAGGAAGAATTCCACTGAGTAAACAAAGCTGTTTTCCTCCTTTCTGTCTGGAGAGGAACACCACTGATGTACACGTACTCAATTAAAGGGAGTTCTTTCATCTCTTTCCAAGCACCAAACAGCATCACCAACAAAATGGTGTGCTTAGGGCTGTAGGTTTGGGGTTGTTTTGGGGTGGTTGTTTTTTTTTTTTTTTTTTGCTTCTGTTTTATTTTTTAGGACCACCATCAGGATTTAGATGGCTATTCTAGTGCATTTTGCCGTCCCATTTCTCAGAAGCAGCAGCTCTAGCTGATTTTGGATGGACAACAAAGCCCAAGAGGTAAGGCAATGCCCTGGGTCTGACAGCAGATGCAGCTGAGGCTGAGTGGTCCACTGGTCTCAGCTGTGCATCACATGCTGCCACCACCCTCAAGTGAGAGCCAGCAATGTCTCTTGGGGCGTTTATTTACTGGGAAAGGAAACTGCTTAATTTGTTACTTTATGTTTAAGGGAAAATGACAGTTTGTATCTTCTGTGTAAACAACAGCATTTCTCCAAATACAGGACATTTATCAGTGATGTTTTCTGTGAATAGAAAGAACCCAAAGCACTTTTGCTTGGGCCAAGAAGGGTCAGCAATGTATCTGTAGGCTGTGACAAGGTAATTAGCTATTTTAAAAAACCCAAGTGATCCATCTGACAGAAACTGTAAGAGAGCAGCAGCATTTTAAAGGTAAGAAATTCAGGTTTAATGGTAGATCCGAGCTGAGGCATTTTGATAATGAGACAGACAGACTGTGTTTTGCAGCTTGTGTGGTTTGGGTAAACGTCTGTGGAAATTTAGGAATTTGTGGAACCGGTTGTAACTACATTTCCTTGCTTCTTAGATGTCCTTAACATACTAACTTTGTACAAATTCTTTAAAGGGCATGGCAGGAGGCAGAAAAGTTTCTTGTGTTTCAGCCCTAATCCTCTGCTCACAGAGGCCACCCCTGCAGCACCACTCCACCCCCCACCCCCAACAATAAAACAACGGAACTCTCCCATCTTGCACAAGTACAGACAGTTCATTGATTTCTGCTTTTCCTTGGTGCTTGAGTAACTTCTGATGGCCCTTTCTCACAGCAGCAATCACCAGGGACATGCCAAGTGCAGGTAAGAGCCAGTGCTGTGCTGTCAGTCACTGCTGGCAATTCAGGAGCATTGCACCCCGGGGCAAGCCTCGGGGCGGTGGCAGGATGACATGCAGCCATATAGAAATGTGCCAAGAGCCAGACATTTACATTTGGGAGGAATCTACCTTGGGCAGCAGTAATACTGATGATCCTGCAGCAGTACTCATCATTCCTTCAAGAAAAGAGCTAAAAAGGAGTTGAACTGGGGAAGTAAAATATTTTCAAATATTATTGTCACTTCTCTGCACCTCTATGCTGTGATGAGTTAGAGTAATGGAAAGGTAATAATAAAAGTTGAGCCTTGCAAAGCTGAGATGTGATCTTTCAGAGTATAGCAGTGGATGTTTCTTTAGTCCTTGTTTCTTTACTGAGCCTCAAGGTTCAGCAGCTCTATTAATGGGGTCTGAGGGGTATGGTTCAGGAAGATGGCCTTGTTGTGTATAAACAATGCACTGCTGAAAGACATTTTTCTGACTCCTTTTCTATGCTGGCATGGGAGAGATGATGGAGGAGGAGACCAAATTCTAGCCACCTTTCAGCTGAAAGATGTTAAGTACATCTTTCCTCCATGAGCGTTAGGCCCTGCTCCTGCCATTGCTCTTTCCTTTCAGTGTTTACAATATTATTTAACAGTTGCTGCAATTTACCATCATCTGTTTAATGTTTTTATTCATGTTTGGATGGTAAACAGATTCACAAGCCTATCTTGTGGATTAGTTAATTTCTAAACATCCCTGATGATCTCTCTTTAGAATTCCATTTAACAGAGCCATAATTACTCTGCTTCTGTGTGCATCTCCAGCACACAGCCTCAGCACCTCGCAGCCTGCTGAGCCTCTTGACATAAGGCAAGGACACAGGAAGAGCTAGGAGGTTTAATTCCTCTTACAGAATTGTTGTGCAGTTTTCCAATGAGGTAATTTCTGAGCAGAAAAACATTACAACGGTAGCCCATGGCTTACTGCTGTAAAAAAGGAATGTGGCATGAAGCCTACAGGAGAGCAAGACCCTCGTCACTCGAATAGAAAATGAAGTCAATGTAATATTGGCCTTCTGTTCTTACTGTTCTGTGGCAAGACTCACACTGCCGCACACAGGACTGCATGTCAGAATAACAATTTGAAGGTGCAGTTGCACAGTGTCTCCTCAACTGGCAATATTTCAATGGACAGTTTTGGTCCAGTTCAGCAGCTTTCCCAAAACAGTAGGAGGTAGTTTTTCCTTTCAGTCTAAAGAGACTAAATGACACAAAATACTCCACTGTATGAAGATGCAAGAATAAAAATGAGATTCAGTCTGTTTCATCTTTATTTGATCTTTGCTGCTTTAAATTTTTAGTCAGCAACTTCCTTATTAATAGTCTAGATCAGCGTTTTACACCTAATTAATGCCTGGTTAAACACCGTTTAAAATGTGAACTTGGCTTCTTTGAAAGGCGATTCTAAGGCCATGGCTTCATGTATGTTTACACTGGCATAAGCAGCCCCTCTGTCCAGAAAAGGTAGCTTCTCTTTGGAGGTCTGCATAAATAAATAAGTAAATAAGCGTGGCTGGTTTAGCTTGGAGCACAGATCATTTCTCTCACGGGGTGGGCACAGCAGTTTCAACTGCAGAGGCAGAGCAGGGCTGCCTCTTCCGGAGACACTGTCACGGGCAGCGCATCTCAGCGAAGCCGGGAAATGTTATTTGTCGCTGATCGATAGGAAGTCGTGAGCGCTGATTTTGCTATTGCTGAAAAGGATGCAAGTTCCACACGAGTGAAGACCTGTCCTCCCCTTCCCCAGGCTCAACCTGCCATACTTTTGCCATGGAAGGGTCAGGACTGGGATATGTTTTGCCTCCTGGCACGTGTTGTCCTGCACTGAGCGGCTCAGTCGGCTGAGCGGGCAGACAGAGGGAGTTACTGCCCTGACACGGTTTTATTTTTTTGCTTGGATTTTCATAGGGATTGCAAAAGGCACGTTCTCGACACCCAGACGTTTCATATCCTGATTTCAAGCCTTCACTTCAAAGCGCAAGTGCTCTCCAGCATTGTGTAAAGCACTGTATTTTTGTCCCCTAAAAGTAGGCTGAACTAGTTTAAATGAAACCTGAAGGAAAAAGAAATCAGCCTGAGGTAGACATGCAGCGTAGAAAATGTCAGTCTGAGCAGCCTAAGTTTGTGTGCTGTTGTTTCCAGGCTAATTTAGGCCACAAAGGATACAAACTGTGTATGGAGAATTAATTTAGGGGGAAAACACAGACTTCTCTAAACTCCCTATGTTCCTGCATATCCTGAATTTAGTTTACTAATGAAATTCTTACTGTGGGAAGGTTGGTAGATCCTATAATGATCAGACAAAGTGTAATCTCCATTTATAATGCATGCAAATGTGTGGCTGGATAGCTGGATGAGCCAGGATTTTAAGTACTTAGCAGACACAGATGAAGTCAACTTCCAGCAAAATTCAAGTCAAGTGCTGAAAGGTTTCAAAAAACTGTTAGCAATTACCAAACTACACGTTGATAATACATTTGAAATTTTAAATTTAACATTTTATTTTATTTTAATCCCAATTTCCTACGTTTATATAAGGACAGAAACTTTTTTTTTTTTTTTTTTACTATGAAAAGGCTTTATTCACCATCAGGGGTACACTATTCACACCAGCAGCTTCATTATGTGGAATTAGAAAGAAATATGACCTATAAAAATAGTCTTTAATTACTTATGGGTATATTAAAAAGTGCAAAACAATTATCAAAAATTCAGCTCATAAAATGTACAAAATCTAATTGAAAAAAAGAATCATGGAAATGCTTTAGCCAAAGTAACAGAAGGAAACTCAGCGTTAAGTATTCAGCATCAGATACCTAAAGGGACTACTTAACGTTATCATACTGTATAATATTTAATCAAAGTTATAGTTCCCAGAGCAATTTTAATTAGTTTTTTTATTGTGTACAGGTAACATTTCTGAACAACTGTACTTGTCATTGTTGTGTCTTCATATGACCAAGAAAGGCAATAGTGAGGACTATTTGAATAGTAGTAGTCATCCACTGTTCAGGAGAATGGGGGATGCAGAACTGGCATTATCTGTTGATTTAATTACTACTGTACACTTGGTAATAACTAAATTGGCAGCTCTTGAAGTCACACGAGCCTATGACAATATCACTTCTTTTCCCCACCCATTACTTCTATTTACATGGTGTTGCATTTAATCAAGATAACTGTATAGTATGGACACTACCCTTTCTAGAACTGTTTATGTTCTACGGAAATACTGAGTAAAAATGAAGACAAGCATTAATCAAAGGAGCATCTGAATCCTTATCCTACTGCGCTTGTTTTCCCTAAAGCTCGTTCCAGTTTCATGAAAGATGCTTTGATTCTTCTGGTTTTTTCAACCATTTCAACCTGATATCTAGTTCAAGAGGAAGAAACTCATTAAATAACGTTCTGGACCTCAGGGTTATAAAGAAACCTTGGAAGTTTGAACCTTAAAATCTCATGGATGCATGATAGCTAAGTAGCAGCTATAGGTGGATATACAAATACATAGAGATAGATAATGAAAATTGTACATAAATGTTCTAATATTTGAATGTTTGTGGTACCGCAGAGTGATTAACAACCACTGAATTCAGCATGGTACGTAACAGGTGTAGAAAAAATGCAGAATGAAAACAAGAACTAATATTGTCCTCAGATTCTGCTTCTCTGGTGTTTGGCAGCTTCTCTGGCATTTCTTACTAACTTCCTCATGATTTACTTTTTAGCAGCTGAACTGTTTAATTTGAAATCAACACTCTTAAATATTCTGTGCACTATGTTCCTGAAAATGTGGTGTTTTTAAAAAATCATCTTCTGTATGCAAAGCTCCGACTCCCTGTTTCTCTTGATGTCTTGTGGTTTTCCATGAACCTGGCTGTTGGCCTTTCTCCCTACTAAATGCAGCTTTTAAACTCATTTTTAAAGCTTCGAGAAGGGCAGATATTGAAAATTTGCTGATTTCTGGCTACAGTTTTAAGGGTGATGAACTTTACTGAGGCATCATTGCAATATATAGATATTCCTAGTCGACCTGTTCAAAAAGACTCTTCACTCAAAATGTTTTGATGGAAACCAGAGGAAAATAATTCAGAAGTTCTCACCCTTACTGATAAAAGGTTTATTTTGCAGCAAATTTCTGAGTGTCCCAGTCTCCAGCTGACGTGGTACATGGATTAAAGGGTTGGCCAAGACCCAGCATATGACTTGCAGCTTATTAGTGTCCCTAAGGTCACAAAGGGATAAGCTGCCCCGCTGAAGCGTTCTGCCTAAGGAAAGAGGAGCTGCAACTAACACATTCAGGGTAGAAAAAGGTACTTCTACACTTTTTCCTATTTGTTGTCCACGTGTAGTTGGCAGCTTTGCTGTGATGGGGTTTTCCTATTGTTACTTCTGAGGAAGTACCTTTATCTGATGTTCACAGTAAGGCAAGCTGCAGTTAGTCCATTGCAGATTGCCTTGGAAAGCTGATAACTTTAACTGCTTATTTTTAGAGTAACATGAGAAGTTTCCTGTTCATTAAACTGTAGAAGAGTTACTGAAGTTAATGGTTGTAGTTACCTTTGCTAAAGTCATTATGTAAAATACAGTGACAGGGATGTAATTTACTTATTATGGCAAACTGATACTGTCCTAGGACTTGTTAAAGAGTCTTCTTTAACCTGTAAATAAATCTGTAAGAAGCAATTTCCAGTTGCCTACTGGAATAACAACTCTTGCAAATTGGTCTATTGCAACTTAACAGGGTATGTTCCTTAAAGAGCTGCACAGTTTATTGGTAAGGTGAGAAAAACACAAGCTGCAGAGCTTGGCAGAGTGCAGTTGACATGAGGTTAACAGATTGAGGTTTTCTGTTATGAGTAATAATAAAGCTAATATAACAATATTAAGGTTTGCTCTCTATTGCTATTAGTCTGGAGATAGAGATCAGGGGATCAGTTCATCCTATGGTGTCTGCTTTGGGGCATGAAAGGTTATTCTTCAGACAACATTACCTGGAGCGAGAGCTGTCCTCATCAGCAGGGGCTGTGCAGGAACCATCTAAAGCAGGAGTCCATTCAGCGCTGCTGTGAACCTCCTGAATTAGGAGAGGAGAGTCCTTAAACAGCTCTTGCTTTGATAACTGCTAAATGATGCTTTGACTCCATTTATATCCTTTTCTGTTCCTATCCACAAATATTTTCAAACACACACGGTCACTAACCAGACACGGTCTGCCTCTGATCTATTCAACAGTGTTTCTCGCTGTACATGCACAACAAACTCTGTACCTCTTGGCTGGAAAGAACCGAGCAGTTTCATAACCCCATGATAATGGGCGGGGATTGTGGAAAACTGGATTCATCAGGATTATCTGGGGGAATGTTTAGTTGATAGTAGCAGTGACACCAGTATGCTCCTAGGATCACAACGTTTGCCCTGCAGTCAGCCTGAACACTGTCAGGGTGTGCGGCAGGGTTGTTGCTGGCTTTACAGCCAATAAGCTCACTGTGGTGCTAGACAAAGGAACTAGATTTATATCCCAATGTCTTTTTTTAGGTGCCATGCTTATGTCTAAATTTTGGAAGTAGGAAATCATGTCCCCTCCTCTCTTTGAATTTCCTTGTTTTTCAGCTTATCTCCAAATGTGTGCCGCTGTTGCAAGCACCCCCTTTCCTCCGTGTCTTTGATCCTTTTATATTTGCTCCATTAAAGTCATCTTTAGATTTGTTTGTTTGTCTTTCAACTCAGACTTCAGTCAGCAGCATTGCCTTTGATGGCTGGATCAGCCTGACATTTGTCTGTGAAAATACAGTAACGATTCCACATGGAGGCACCAGTCTTTGGATTTGCTTTCCTAGATTATACAGCCCCTGGCTGGGTGACAGTACAGAGGACATGCAGCAACCTCCAATCCACACAGGTTTAGAAACTCTGAACTTGTTGGGAAAGATGCATCCAAAGTTCATTAGATGGTTTTCTTGAAGGGTGAAGTCTTATTTAGTAGCTAAGATGTAATGACTTCTGACAAACATTTCTTGCGGATTTATCGTAGCTGTTCTGAGTGAATGTTATCCACTGGCCCCAAGGCAGTGAATTACTGAGGGCTAAACAAATACTTTCAATATTCTTTTATTTAAATTGGAGAGGAACCTTGACTGCTTTCTGCTGTGCATGTATGCCCACTTGCACAGACGTAACTCATAGATGTATCAAGAGAGAGATAGTAGGGTTGGAAACAAAATGAACACAAAGCAATGCCTAGATGGTTTTTAAAAAAATAATTGTATCTTAGCAAGACTTTATATTCATGCTTCACTAACAGAGTAGGCACTGTACACAATTATATTACCTACTTAAAATCATAACAAGAATATTAAAAAGACTGTCCTATCATAGAGTAACAATACCCCGTGGCACAGTTCACTTTTTAAAAATCACCTGTAATTTTGTGATATACAGGTAAGTATTTTAAATGGACAAAAAAGTCGTCAGCATCTTCTGCTATTTTAGCCTGCTCTTCAGAGTCCAGAGGGAAAAAGAAAAGGGGGGGGGTGGAAATGGGGTGTTTGGGTAGGGATACAATGAGCTTTGGAGAATAAAGTGATATCTTCTTGCTAGGTTTCAGGAACAGATAATTTCTCATTTACAAATCTGTGCTTCAGGCATAATTCAATAACATGTATAAAGCTTTTCTGGCCTTGTGAGATTCTCTAGTGCAGAAACTGGATATATTTTTATTGAACCTATCTTTTAGAAATTCACCAAGTAACAGCCACAAGGTTCTGTTTTAGCTTCAGAGCACTATTGCAGTTTTATTATAGTAACATCCAATTGTAATGCTCTGGTTAAGGGTTTTCAGACATTTGTGCTCTATTCCCTCTGTCCAGAAGCTTTGTTACTAAGTCAAACAGAAGCCTGAAGTTTGTGATAAAATGAGCTTTAAAAAAAAAATCTCTGACCGTGAGCAAATGTTGATGTATTATGAAAATGACAGATTATCCATCTTTCTCCCCTTTCTTCTAATTTTAACATTTTAATTCATCCATCAATGTATATACACCTTGGGTTTGTGTCTTCACACATTAGTCCATGTCATTTCCTTTCTGTTCCCACCAGCTAAGGCACCATTTAAGGCTGTGTCCCCTGCCAGCTTCCTGTGCACCCTCAGGCTCCTTGCTGGTGGGGTGGGGTGAGCAGCAGAAAAGGCCCTGGCTCTGGGCAAGCCCTGCCCAGCGATGGCTAAAACAGCCCTCCCTGTGTTCCCAGCCTGTTTGCAGCACAAATGTAAAGCCCCACACTAGATACTGTGAAGAAAATCAACTCTCTTCCAGCCCAAACCAACACAGTGAATGGCGCCTTAGGTACCTCAGTGCAAGCTGACATTTTGCTGTTATAAGATTAGGTCTCCTTCTGGGAAGAACACTAAGATAAAAGAAAGACAGTCTGCCAGTAAAAATGAATGGTTATGTAAAGATATTTCATAGTTGGGAAGAAAACTGTCATATACTTGGCTAGTCTAATGGCATAGCTATTAGAAAATAACTAGTCTAAATCATGTGCATTGGCCAGTTATCCTGTCTAGGGGCATCATTATTTACAGAGCACTTCCAGATGAATATAGTTAAGATCTCTGCTGAAAACAAAATCCTTGAACCAGTTCTTTTGTTCAGCTGGAGAGGAATGTGTAATTTGCCCACATAAGCTGGCACACATGTTGATTTTGGAAATCTGCCTCTAATTAGGAGGTGTTTAATATTCCAAATGTATTTGTTCAGGTATCCACAAGCAAGCAAGCTTCCACTGCTGCTCTGTATGCAAGGAAATTCCCATCCATAGGTTACTAATGGAAAGTGAATTGAATTAGAAACAGATGCTGAAAGAGCAGCTAATGTCCTGAAAAGAAAGTCTCGCAGCTATTCCACAGTCTTATTAAAAAAAAAAAAAAAAAAAAAAAAAAGTAAAGAAATAAAAATGCAGAATAAATTGGGCCTTCTAGGACAGAGGAAAACACGGCAAATTATAGAGCCAGTCCCTCCTGATATAACCTGAGAGCTACTCTTATCTGTGCAGACCAGTGTGGAACAAAAGGAGACCAGTGAAACTGTGGACTGGTATTAGACAGACTGAGCTTTTATTACTGTGCCTCTTCCCGTGGTGGCTCAGGGTGTCACATCAGAGGCATTCCAAATTTACGGTGCTAGATAACCTGCTAGCAGTGGGGATGTGCATGTGTGCTCTTCAGCTGGATCCCAGCAGAGGATTAATGCTAAGTATTTTAAAGAATATAATCTATGCTTAGCCGTGCTTTAGGAGTTAAAAACCAGGTTATAGAGTTGCCAACAGAAAAAAAAAAAAAGAAAGCAAAAGAGAAGAGGAGAGAAGAGAGAAGAAAAGATCACACCCACCCACCCAGCAGAGGTATCATTACATGGACTGTGGCATAGCTTCTTGCTTCACCTGTTCACCACAATTCTCCAGTGTAGAGGCACCACCACACTACTGTGCAAAACACTTATGAAAAGAAGGAAGGGGAGAACACAACTTTAAATAACAGTACTTTGAGCACCAACTCAATACTTGCTAATCACCTCATCTGCATGAATACTTTGGTGGAAGAGAGTTACAATCCATTCTTCACATACACTAATTATTTTAAGTAACATTACTCTGAGAAAAACTCACGATTTTCAAATACATTAGCTACAGGTGAGATCTCCTGGTTTTGGTGACTTGTTTGGTGGTGATTATTTGAGTCTTCAGTGGCTTAGCTGATTTTTTTTCTAGGTTTTTACTTGATAGTACAGTCAAAATGGTTGCTCAGACAGGCTTAATATCTGTTACCAAAACCCACGCTGAACTTTGTTTTAATATGAGTGTTCCATACCATTTCATATAATTGCCAGGCATAAGTTAATTACGGGCATAAATTAGTGAAGAGAGAAGATTATTGAAACAGATGAATATTCAGCAGGAAGCTAGATAAACCAGGGAAATAGGTATTTGCTCTTATTTCTGTGTTACAAAGTTATGTCTTCTGCACCCACTTTTGATCCTGCATCCTTTTGCTGAGGTAAGACCCTCCACATCATATCTGAAACACCTGAAATTCGGTCCACGTTAACCATGTTACTGAGGTTCCTTTAAAGTTTGAGTTGCATGAAAAGTGGGCAAACTTCAGAGGTGAACCACCACTGCCAAGCAGAGGTTTCAACAGAAAAGGCTCCGTTTGTCTAGTGCCATTCCCACGTATCCTCCAGTAACTGCAATCTTTTCTTGAAACAAAAGTCAACCGCGTGTAAACTCCTCCATAACACTGACCCCTATGACTTGCAGCTAAAGAAGTAAATGTAGTACTGCGCGTTTTCTCCACGTTGCTAATGTACCGGAGATCTTCTGCAACATACAGAGGTTATTATCATGCAAACAATCTTCTGCTCATCTTGAAGGAGATGGGTCCCGTCTGATGGAAATTGCCACACTTCCTGCAAATGACAGAGCCCTCGTATGCCCACATGTTGGATGGCTCCTGAAGGAGGAAGGCAAACAGATTCTGTTGCGGGCAGTTTCTGTTCACTTCTGAATGGAATACAATAGCGAATATGTTGTACTCGGGAGTATCAAGACCCTTCCTTAAACTCCCCCTTTAAAAGTGATGTGGTATTTAGAGGAGATGAACAGGTTTCGAATAATAAGAACTGATTTATATTCAGAAAGCTGGAAGTGTGGGGTTTGCTTTATTGACGCGATAAAGCGTTGATAGGTAGAGAATCCTCCAGCACATCAAAACTATTACTAAGAGTTTGTGTCTGCGTATGGGTAAAACACAACATCTTAATCTGTAGGCAGAGGATTTATGTAAGGAGGTAAACCAAGAGTTTTGAAGAACAGGTGATGCAAACATCTGCCAGGAGTGTCCTAGGTATGCACTTCATTTTGCCTCAAAGGAGGAAGATGAACTCGGTAATCCCTGGCTAACATCCTGCAACCCAGCACATCTTTGATTTTCACATCAGCAGGTATTTACCCAGAAAGCTTTTGCTGTTTGAGAGAATTACTACAGTGGAGCACAGAACAAGGTGTTACTGTCTAAATTATAAATATGTTTGAAGGACAGATGGATTCACTGGAAAAGATTTTAGAAGACCTACAGTTCCTTACTTTTGCCCATCACTGTACTGCTCTGTTAATTTGGACTAGTTGGTTTAAATGTTTGGGGTTTTGTTCTGAGTGCTCCATAAGCAGAAACCCAGCTATGATCTCAGTCAGATGTGTGGTTGCTATGTCAAAAACACCAGTCTGTTTCTTTGCAGCCATTAGGTGACTGTTTGCTATCAAACTTTCTCTTGGAATGGTCATACTGATAATTTTACTTTTTAAAAATCAGTTACAAAGTGAGTATTTTCAGATAGTTATCTCTAGCCTTTGTTCCAGAGGAGGAACTGTGCTGGGAAATAACCAGGCCCTTCATCACCTTGTAGTGTGAGTTTGCTCGTTTGGCGTGAATCTTGCAGATTTGAGGAGGATAATGGATTTTCCTTTAATTATCCTACTGAAGAGCTCATTGCTTCACCTAGACCTCCTTTTCATAGGTTTTGGGTTTGGGTTTTTTTTTTTAGTTTTAATTTCTTTCCCATTCCTAATGAAGATCTGTGGCTGATAGGTCCATTACACAGCAACTGCTGTTGAAAAGTGTTTCTGTACTTCTAATTGTAACAACCAACGTAGCATAATATGAAGAAAGTGTCCCGGGAGACTTTGCCTCTGTCAGAGCTCTGCTCAGCAGAAAAGTAGTGCTGATGTTAAGTATTTTTAAGCCACCTGTATCTTTTCTAGATTTCAGGCCATTTGTAAGCAGCCTGTAAGGAATGATTTCAGCAAACAGGGATTAGACTCTCCCAGCTGTCTTGCATCAGTGTGCAAGAGGAATGATAATACAAGAGACGATACAAAGGCCACTGTAATTAGAATATTCAGAAGTAATCCTTGTCAGGCTTCTTAGCTAGGTTTATTGATGCTTATAGAGAGGAAATTAAAGCTGCACCAAAGCCTTCTAGAGTACGGCACAGTCGGCAAGGGAGGCGTTCATGTGAGCTGATAAAAGCAAGTTGTGGGACCTGCATTTCTTTATTGACACTTATCAAATGGTCAGGCTTAGCAATGAAACCTGAATTTCTTTACCTCCCTCATGGCTGCTGTTTTCATTTTTACAGCATCCTCTGTGTGGCTGATACTTTGCAAACAAGTAAGTGAACATAAACAAGGGAACTGGCTCTTGCTGCAGAGGTGGTGACTATTAATGGTTAAAAGCCATACCAATGCATATAAAAAAGTGGGTTTCTTTACCACTTTCTGCATAAAGGCAACGCACACCCTGCTACATCGCATCATTGCATTCCCAAACTAAAGCCATCCATGTTGTGTCATCTTTATCTATGTCTGAAATAATTACCTTCTGGGGTTATGATGTGTGTTGTGATATTCCATTCTTTCCCCCCATTTTGGTAATTATTAAATTATTAAATTAATAAACAGTTTTATCACTGAGCTGAGACTCCCAAAGGCACAATTTCTCCAGAGCTGTGACGAGATAATAAAGTGAAAGGCTCAGTCTTAGATTTATTTTTATTTTCTCAGAAATGGTGCTACTCTAGAATATGCAGGATTTAAACTGGTATCACTGAGGTGAAAGGGTGACTATAATCTAACTGCTCATTGCTTTCTCTTCATGCATCTCTCCATCTACTTGCAATTGTTTATTTTCCCTCTTCCCTTCATACTTGGTACTCTGTCTCTGAGAAGCATTGGAAGATTGTACTCCTGTCTTCCTTCATTACCGTGTCGGAGGGTGCAACTGCCAGGACTAAACAGGCATTGTGTACGGCTGAATGGAAATAATAATTAATGAGAACGTAGGCACCCCTAGTCCTGCCGTGCCTTTTGCAGCCTGTCACTCTGGGTGCCATCTCGTGGCTGCACAGGCTTGTGATGATCACAGCTTTGCCTCTACCTTGGCATGACAGGTATGCTTGGAAGAATTTGTTTCCTAGCTCGATCATTTGCAGAGGGGTGTGAAAACCATGGATCTTGGAGGCCCCTGTTGCCACTGTTCTTTGAATATACTCCTTATATAATGTTCATAGCCAAATGCTACTATGGTAATAGTGACAGTGCTCTCCCATTTAGCATGTTGACAGCTTGTCAATGCTTTATTTAAAGCAAATATTGTTCTCACACTGTCACGGTTTAGGGTCAGGGCGGCCCCTTAGACCTATAACAGACGCTCTCTGTCAAGCCCCCTCCCTCCCCAAAGGGGAAGGGAAAGGGGATAAGGGAGAGAGACTCAGCGACTGGAAAAGGGAGCTAGAACAGCTTGAATGAAAATAATAAAAATGGA
>JANHGN010021172.1:146770-174075 GCA_024605025.1 Megaceryle maxima
GGGATCCCTCGTGGTCAGTCTGGGGTCCCCTGTCCTGGCCGCCCCTCCCTGCAGGTGCTGCCTTTGCCTTCCTGCACAGCCCATGCCTGTGCAAACAGCTGCTGCCTGATGGCATTTTCTAGAAGGCAGAAGAAGAGGCAGAGAAGAGCTGAGCTGAGAAGGAAAATCACTGCCCAGAATTAGTGCTGTTTGCACTCAAACCAGGACACACACCATGGCTTTTTGCTAGGGGTGGATTATACAGCAAGTGCATTATGCAGGATCCTGTGTAATGTGCTCTGGGCAAACCTGCTTGGGGGGGGTTGGACTAGATGACCTCTAGAGGTCACTTCCAACTCCAATGATTCTGCAATTCTGTGATTATGACAAGAAAAGATTTTTCCCTCTCTAACCTTTTTCTGTATTCCTAGACTTTCTCAACAGTAGCTTTTTAGAAAGTTGTTTTGAGATCCTTTCTTAAACTTTTTTTTCATCGTGCTCTATTTTCACCAGTTGTCAAGAAATACCCATGGTTGGTTAAGAGCAGAAAATCTGGGTCCTGTTTTCTGGTTTAGGTTTTTTGTTGTTGTTTTGTTTGGGGTTTTCTTTCAACAACCAACTCAGCTAGCATGGAAACTGTAGTAAAATGGTCAGAATCTTTATGCTCTTAGCTTTATACAAGCTTTGTGACTCACAATTTTAGCTTTTTTCATTCCTTTATTTTTGTACTTCACCACCATTGTCATTTTACATCTCTCTGAGGCTCCACTGACACCTTAAGCCTGAGTCATACTTGGACTCCCTGACTTCTCTGTGTGCTCTACAGCCGTGTTTGAGTCACACAGTAAAGACTTCACTACACTATTAACACAGCACCATCACTACAGAGCACTACTGGACTTAAATTCCTTTGAGGAGAAAAGGCTTTGCCCTTGGTTACCTCACAGTAAAAGCAAAATTTGTATAAAAATATTTGCTTTGGCAGAGGAAAGAATTTCCATTATTTTCTTAACAGACACAAATCTTTTTTAAGCTGTAAAATAACTCCATATATCATTGAGGGAAAAATTGCCTTATGTGTCTAATAAAACTGCTAATACATTTTTTTAGCCTGGCTATTATTATTTTTATAAGGTCACATGAATGCAGCTTTAATTACCTGAAGGAGTTTTCAGACAAGATATATATTCCTATGGACAGAAAGGTGTACATTGAATTTTCTTACATTGTCAAAAGTTAGGTTTTGTTTGAAGTTACCAAGTCTTTTGACAGCTTATTAAACTCATTTACCAATAGAAATGCTTCGAAGCTAAGACAGAAGTATCATTCTTCTAGATAAGAGTAAAAATATATCTATAGTAAAAGATACAGTTTAAAATCTTTTTTATTTTACACCATATAAATAAACTATCATGCAGAAGGGTCTAGTTTTTCTCAAATAAATTGTCATCAATGATTCAGAGGGATACATGAATAAATTATGTCTAGTTAGCATCCCATTTATGGTTATTAAGCATGTTTCTTAACATTAAACATTAGAACTAAGTAATTTTAAGTAACCATCTGTTTTTGTACACTAAATCACGGTATTCTTTCTGTAACTAATATTATTCAGTCTTCCAGGCAAGATAATAAAGCAAAAAAAATGAAGATGTCTATATATGAATCCATCACCAAAGACAAACAAAATGATGATGAATATCAAGGAAATAGGAAATTAATGAGTATCATGAGTGAGTGATACGGTATTCAGCCTTTGAAAGGCTGAACAAACAGAAGAGTGAGAATATACAAACATTAACCTAAGCCTGCTTCTGTTGGTACATAACCTTCCATGTCTGAGTTATGCCAAATATTTGCTACACGGCATTTTAATAATGTATAAATGTTCCCAGTCAGATTGTAAATTATTCTGAATATGATACATGCTGCCAGACTTCTAAATATCAGCTGGTGGTGGTGTATCTCAAAAGGGTCCATTTCACCGCCTGCGTAGCGCGATGTATCCAACGGGGGATACGGCCATGAAGCCCGTAGGTCGTTGACCTATTGAGGAAGCTGGATTTGCAGTTTGAATTATGAAAAACCTGTGGTGAGTGGTTTTGGCTCAGTGGGACCACCTGAGAAACAGCGCTACTAGATGCTTCAGAGTGGCAGAGAGGTGCAGAGTTCGGAGAGCAGGTGGAATTGATGGTATTGAAAAGGAGCTGTTTCTTGTTAGGGAATGATTTGTCCCACATGTAGATGCAGGGGAATTTCTTCAAGGCTGCTAGTCCAGTTAAAAGACTTCAGTGATGAAATTATCCATAGAAAGACACTTGATTTGTGTTGCACCTTTAGGTAAGTAATTTGCATACATATGTATTTATGTATCAATGGAGACCTCACAAATAATTTCTTCCAGCTTCAAACTTTGAATGCTGTGTACCCTTTACGTCAGCCTTTTGCTCATTCATGCAGTAGAATGGTCACTCCTAAGCTTGACTATTTTGAACATCCTTATCTTGCATTGTTTTCTTGGCAGATAGAAATATTCACTGCTTTTCTTATTAAAAAATTAAGAATTTTTTTAGCTTAGATGTAGCCTAATTGATGCTCACCTGTACAAGGCCGTTCAGTACAATTGCTGAAGCTGTCTTGAAGGTGTACACCTCACCTATAAAAATATACAATACCAAAAGAACAAACAAACCCCACCCAACCAACCTTAAGCTTTTTGAAAAGGAAGACAAAACAAAGCCTTTTGACATCAGCATTGTCTGTTGGAGGCTGCCCTCATTTCACAGTGGACTTCAGCAAACAAATGTTACCCCATAAATTTTCTTTCCCAAGCAAAAGAAAGAAGAGTTATTTTAATCAGAAAATAGCAAATTAGCATTGGAAACGTGTATAATAATTAGCTTAAAGACTTGTAACAGCAAAATTATTTTGTGACTCTAACTTATCCTACTTTAAAGACTGGTGATTTTTTTCAAAGGAGTGTTAGTCAGCAACATCTTCAGGTTGGAAAAGTCATCGGATTTCTCTCCCTTCCCTATTGACAGACCCAAGAGATAACAAGGTCAAAGCTGAAAAGAACTGTCAGCTTGTGTCACCTGCCTCTCTTTTCATTCACTGCTCCTCCCTGATGTGCACTTTTAGCACTTTGCACAGGCAGGTTTCGGTGTTTCACCAAGCTCTGTTGGAAAGATATTGCAGAGTCCTATACTTTTAATCAACTGTATGGCTGTGGAGCATAGTAACAACAGCCCGATGCTGGCTGGCTGTAGTTTAACAATGAACCACTGGCTTTGAATTATTTTTATCAATGTAGGTGAGATGAGAGAGAGAAAAAATCAAATGCATCACATTTTTAAATAAGATTGGCAATTAATTCGGTACTACCGTTGTTTTTATTCTTTCCAAAAGTTGGTTTGAATGTGGCATCCTTAGGCAAATACTTCGTAGTACAATTAGCTCTTCTGTTTACTTCTTGTCTGTTGTGGCTTTTTGAGGAATTTGGATTTAAAGAAAAAATCAATTGCAGTTTTATTGGTTGTATACTATAGGGATCCTATGAGGATTAACAGCTCATTTTTACTTATAAGCCAGGTTTAAGCACATGTTTGTCCTCATTATTCTGAGTAGCTCAAATCAGCAAGCACTGTCATCGTTGCCATCATTATCATTACTATTTCACAGTGAAGATCACAGTGAACAGCATTAAAAAGGTCAATTACTTTGTTTCCATTACAAGGAGGCTTCAAGTGCTTCCGTAACTTTCCTTCAAAACAAAGTGGGTGTTAGCTTAAAACCTCCATGCTCTGTAGGTCAGTCTGTATAAACATTAATCCTTACGCTTCAGGAAAAAATACTGTCTATGTCTGTGCTGCTTTGACAGTAAGTTTAAATGGATAAACATTGTAAAATGGCTTTACATTGCCTGTATCTTCAATTAAAAGTCAGATCTGACAGCAGATGACCCCACAAGAACGCACAGATGGTTAAAGAAATTGGCTTCATGAAAACAAGGCAACAAAGTCCCTTCTGATAGGATATTGAGGAAATAACAAGTTGAAGTAATGGTTTGGTTTTTGGTTTGTTTTTTTTTTTAATGTAAAATACTTTCTGACTAGTCTGAGAGTAAAAGATGAGGTTAAATTAAGTTATTCTAGCAGAGTTATTTGGAGAAGTAAGATGCTCATGGAGCCAAAAGGTTCTAGCAAGACTAAATAAAAAAAAGAGGTTTGAATACTACCAGCCTGTCAGCCTTGAAATCTGCTTGACACAGTCTGTGCGAGCCGTGCAGCCCTTCTGCGCCTGGATTTCCTTTAGCAGGGCAGCCACCAAGGATGGGACTGTCCTTGCCCTGCCCGCCCAGGCCACCAAACGCCATTCACTGCTCGCCCAGCAGAGCCTGGGGTGCTGCGCTGACAGGGCTTGGTTATCGGGCAGCTCGCTGTGCTGCACACTCTGCTGCTTCACCTTCGGTCCTTTGCAACCTCCTGTTTCCTCCTTGCTTTTTCATGCCAACAACAAACCCAAATTCAATAATATCTGTTTATATCTGTTTGCCACAAAAGCTGAAGAGTCACTCCAACTACAGTGCTGAGAACAATACAGCTAGCTGGGGAAATTACTGCCCTTGACACTCACTCATGCTCCATTTTTGAAGATGCAGTGTTTAAAATGCCAAAAGAAGAATTAAAATGCAGTAGGACTTTTTATTTCTGTTTACTTTTTTTCCCCTCTACATGCTATCCCTAGTATAGTCTGTAAAGGTCATGCAGCTCATTTCACAGCAGGGTGAAGCAGAGGGAATCTTTTTTTTTTTTTTAAGTTATTTGGACTGGTGTAGCACAAAAGAAAATGAAGATGAAGAGGATATTTGTATTGGGTTTTCTAGCTCTGGTTTTGTCCTTAGCATTACTTCACTGATAGCTTTAGTTAAATTCAGACAATAACATGTCAAGCTATAGGTAAATATTAAACCCAAGAGGTATAGAAATGATAGTTGAGGTGAACAGTTACACAAAAGATGTGATTCAATCATAAAGTAGGTGCTGTAGTTGACAGGATTCTTTATGTCATAGCTTATAAATATCTTCATAAAACCCTCGGAGCCTCCAAAAGGTATAAAGAGTGTTTGTTTTTGTGATAAACTTCAGAAAGTGTCATAGTTTCAATACAAGTCAAGGACAGGACATCTATATTTCAAGTCGGTCCTTTTACAGAATGCTCAGCACAACCACCTCGCAGTGACAGCCCTCGTGAAAGAGCTGAGAATATCCCGAGCAAGATTTGCCCACCTTTCAGAAGAAAATCTTCCACAGGACTCGCACTCTACCATGGTGAGTCAGCAAGTCCTAATTTCAATCTGTTTTGATTTTAATTATTAAAATTCAGGCTTTTTGTGTAGTTTGGGTATTAAAAATATAATATACTCTATTATATACTCAACCTGATAACCATGGGGGAAAAAAAAAAAGAAATCTTCATCTAGACATAGCTGTGAAGATTTTTAACCTTGGATTCCTTTTACAAGTCACAGACTGTAAAAGGGAAAAAAAAAAAAAATATAGGCCAGAACTGTAGTGCATTCTTTCCCTTGTGTTTTAGATTCATACAAAAAGACCTATTTCCTTTGTTCTCCTCAACTTGTTTTTGTCCTGCATATATGTCTTACCCAGACACAGTGATGCACAGTTTTAAATCTTAGACTGTGGTTTCCATCATGTACTGAGGGGCAAGACCCTCAGAGGTATTAAAAATCAGTTTGAATTTAACAAAAACACATTTGAGGATATGTGTCAAGGTGCCTTGAAATACCGAGACCTAAACACCATCTGGTTCTATCAAAAGCTCATGTGTTAGACAAGTCAAGCAGTTCTGAAAAATCAGGCCACTTAGAGCTTCAATATGTAACATGCTGAGCAACTCCTGCCCTTCAGGAGCAAGCTGCTTTTTAAAAACTGGAGTTTGAAACATTGGACATAATTAATTTTCTGCTACAATTATTTTGAGGCCAAACAATAGAATACAGTCGTAGATCCAGGCTTTAGCTGGATCCTGAGGACATCCTTGCTTTGAAATGTAATACGCCTGAAGAGAGAGAGAGAGTTAGTCCCACACTCTTTGTTCTTTATGAGAATTTAAATATTTAATGTGGGAGAATGTAGAATTACATTTTAAGTCTATGTAGTGAATATAGCTATCTAAGCCACTCTTACTACATATTTCTTTGTTAAATTTGTTCTTCAGAAATCCTTTTGATGATTTATTTCCCATGTCAACAGCCATTACAGGGAACATTACTGAAACATTTCATGTTATTGTTAATTTTTCATTAGGTTTTATTATTTTAAATTGGTACACTGTTGCTAACCCCCCCCCTCACCTCCCCACTTTAATAACCCAAACTCCTAATATAGTAAAACCACATGGTATCATTTCTGCTGAGCTTTTTGTTTGTTAGTCAGTGTTTTGTTTATGTTTATCCTTATCCAAGGTCATAAATAATTAATGTTCCTCTCAATAGGCCTTTGCAGCCTAGTCCTAAAATCCCTGAGGTTCACGGTGAAAGATTGTCGAGATCCAAAACCTGATATCACCCAGCCTGCTGTGTCTTTTGAAAGATTTTGTTTACACTGTGTACATCTTCAGCATCACTGTGACTGTCAGTGGTCCGCGGGACCCAGGTCTGTATACTCTGTCTGAGGGAGGGTAAGAGGGAGATGGAACTGGCGCTCTGCTGGCAGCTGTTTATTCTTTTGTCACACACGGAACATTCCCGCGTTATGCTCATTTTTGTTCCTCCTGGTCTCGTCCACAAAGAGAGACCTCTTGATACAAATCCAAACATGAAGAGGATGATGATTTTCAGCTGTGCTTAATACTTGTGTGGCTTGGCAGACAGTTATTGAGGATGTTCTTAGCTTTGGCACATTTACCTGCTTGCCAGAAACGGATATTTCCCAGCTAGGGGGGCCTGGCTTTTCTTCTTCCTCTAGGGTTTTCCTCCCATGCTTTTACTAATTCAGCTGCAGTCTCATACCACTGGGTGACACTACTACAAAGAAGCTATGCTGAGGGCTCTACCTGTATCCAGAATTCATTGTGCCTGGTACAACTGGAACTCATCACCATTAAGTAATAATATTAGAGCAATAACCTGGCCTAATCTTCAGTGGCAAGGCAAGCAGCACTCATCCTAGCAACAACAGCTCAGCTCTGGAAGTGTCAAGTGGTGCTGGTCAATTCCACTGAGGATCAGGTTACATAAAACATAAGTTGAAAAAAAAAAAAAAAATTTTAAAAAAAAGCAATAAAATATCTTAGAGCTGATGAGAGAAAATCCCCTTTTTCTCCAGTGCTGGCTTTGAAAATATCCACTTTCCAAACTCTGAGATGCTTGAAAAATACACCTATTAGTAGAACATAGTTTCCAATTATGATATAGAGTTGACTGAAATGTGTTGCAGATTTGAGGAGTAGTGAGAAAATCTCCTAACACATGAATAAAAAAATAAAAAAGAAATCAGGAATGCCTTGGATTTGCTGCTCAGGCATATGGGTGAATAAACTCATCCCTAGCTCTGGCATGGCACAGCTCTGCAGAAACACTGCGGCTGTTGCTGTGTACAGATCCCAAGTGGTATGTTGAAAGTGAAACAGATGAAAAGGAGTGTGAGGTGGATGGAGAAGAAAAAGAGAGACAAATACCAAAGAACTTTGCTTGGAGGGACAGGAGGGCTTGACTAGAATTTTTCTCTAGATGACTTGTTTACTGAATGTAAATGCTTGAAGTTGTTGAAAGGAGCTAAGCAAACTTCCCTCCTTTTCAAAGGATTGTAATGCATCTCACACAGAGCTTTTAAAAAATATTTTGACCATAGTTTGTTTTCTCTGTGTGTTTTAGGAAGCAATTGATGCTGCTTACAGAACTTCATTAACCTCTTCTCTGTTTCTGCTCATGTTTTGTTATAAATGGACTTTTAGCAACCTGCTCCAGGTTATTTTGAAATGTTGCTCCATGCCAACACCACCTTCACTCTGTTGCCTCCAAGCAGGTTCATTAAAATCTCTGTGGAGTAGCATGCATTTTATTTGGCATTAATTTTAGCACAGCTCCTGAAACAGCAGTTTCTGATTGATCTTGAAAGCTACTTTGGTTTTGGCTTTACTGCAAACCCCTCCGGTGCACCTTGTGCCTTCTCGCAGTATTCACTACAGCCAGCTTTTCAAACAGTTTAAACCTCGGAAAGCTATTGCTACTTTAAGCTTTAGTAACATTTGCAGGTTTTTTTCCTTTAAAACCTGAGGGTAGCATGGTATGAACTGCTAGTAAGCAGTCAAATCCATATCTCTTCAATTTATAGAGAAGGATGTTGTGGGGACCCAAGTCAAAGGCTTTACAGCAGTCCAGATAGACAACACCCACTGCTCGTCCCTTGTCCCTAGTCACTCCATCACAGAAGGCCATTGGGTTGGTCAAACAAGGGTTTGTCCTTGCTGAAGCCACGCTGGCTGTCCCGAATCACCTCTCTGTCCTCCATGAGCCTTAGTATAGCTTCTAGTAGGATCTGCTTTGTGACCTTCCTGGGCACAGAAGTGAGGCTGACAGGTCAATAGCTCCCAGCACCTTCCTTTCTGCCTTTCTTAAAAATGGGTGCAATATTTCCCTTTTTCCACCCTCCAGAGACTTCCCCTGACTGACAGGACTTTGCAAATATCATGGAGAGTGGTTTGGCAAATACACAAGCCAATTCCCTTGGTACTCTGGGATGCAACTTGTCAGGTCCCATAGACTTTTTATGTTCAGGTTCCTCAGGTGGTCATGAGGAGAAGGGACTTTGCCCCTTCCATCCCCATTTTTGACACACTGGTTTCATATGGGGAATCCACTCTTTCTGCCCATGTTTTTCCAACTGGTAGATGTCCACTTTAGTGAACCCAGATGAAGACATGTTCACTTTGCCTTTTCTCAATCGTTTCCCCGGACAAATAAAAGTTGCTGGGAAATATTTTCTCCTGCCCAGGATTTTTCTGTGTTCAGTTACACTTCATGGTTTTTAATATAAGATAGCCTCAAACCAACCTTTGTAATAACATTACCCTCCTTTTTTCCCCCCTTTGATGTCACACTAAGACATTCACCATGTTTTTAAGTGGAAATATGGTATAATATCAGGTTTTTAAAATGTTTGATGTTGCATTTGCAGTGCCTCCTTTTCTGCCACTTTGGAATGGCAGTCAGCTTTCAGTGACAAGGGAATTAATTCCCATCTCTCAATTCCCAATACCCATCTTTAAGTTCTTCAGACTGTCATGTGTGTCAGTGCTCTATTTTGCTCCTGACTTCTACAGTCTATAAATTTTAAGCTGTGTAGCACAATATTCATGTTCTCAAAGATCATCTTACTGCCAGCCTCTTTCCCCTTTTCTGTTTCCTTAGCATCTTTCCATTTGACTTGTCTCTTTTTGGGCCTCTTTCTCTGAGTATGAACCTAAGCTTATACTGAAAAATATTTTCAGCCCCAGAGAAACCCAGTGAAGTCACTAAGGATCTTGCAGAGCAGATTGCCAAGCACATGGTTCCAAGACCAGCTGAGCTCAGCCCCTGTTCGCCATGGCTATGAAGTAGATGTGTACTTCAATTTTACCAGGTCTTTGATTGCATTAAGGATTACTGATACTCTCTGAAAGCACGCCCTCACTTAACACTCTTTGCAGTTCCCGCCCCCTTCTCCTTCCTGCCTTAAAGCCCTTCCCTTTTCGACTTCCCTACAAGCTCCATTAGCTGCAAACCTCCTGCTAGTTCCTGGTACTGTGCAGCCAGGTACGTGGGAGCAGTGCCGTAGCTTAAGGATGCTCAGGCATGTGCAAGAAGTGTTGCTTTGGCTCTCTTTCTTTCCTAGTGATGTTTGGTCCCACATTAGGTCACTTTCCCTTGCTCTGCTTTCATATTTATTTACTTTTCTGTGACGTTGCTTTTGACATTAGGCAAAAACAAAGCTTTCCTAAATCCTGAAAACGTGGAAATGCTGCAACACTGAGGAAGCTAATATAACATCATTAATCCTTGAAAAAGTCTTATTTCCATAGTTAAACAATGAATGTTCAAAAGCTGTCCCTATCAGGGCTGCATAATGCCATTTATGGTTGCTATATTTTACTCATAGCAGAAACTTAGGGCTTTACCTACTGTATATCTACACATAAATACATATACTATACATAGTAATAAAAACACATATCGTGATATTTAAAAAATGACACGTCTGTCAAAGGCTTGAAATCCAACCAAGCTATTCCTGCAGCTCACAAAAAAAAAAAAAAAAAAGAAAAAGAAAAAAGAGAGGAGCTCAGTTCCAAACTCTCTTTACAGGCTATTCAAAGCGGTAACAGAATTGTAAGTGAAGAAGCATCTTTTTTAATCAATAACTTGACAAAGACAAGCAATTGCAGCAGAAAAGATGGAATAAATTCTCTTTCCTCCAATTGCTTGAATACTTCCTAATGATAAAAAGACAATACACATTCTCTAAATTACCTTATTTAATGAGAAGGCTATAACACATTCAGGCACAACATGCAAAATAAGGAGAATGCGACAAAGCTAAAGGGGAATTAGGAAACATTCATTTATTCTTTTTTCTTTTTGTGGCACAACATAGCCCCTTTCTGAAAAAAATGAAGAGCCTTATTCTGATGGCTTTCCCGTGACACAATAAAGAACTGCTCTACATCTAGCTGCAGGGACTACAAGTGGTGGCAATGCATTTTCTGAAAGAGCAAAGCAATGGAAGGAAACTGGAAGGAAGGTAAAACTCCTCCCGGTCTGCTCTTGGAATAACAGGCTCACTTGGCAAAATACCTGATAAATATGAAAGCGAGCAAGATACCATATAATCTTTTCAAATATGTTTCACTGGCTACAATATGCATCCAGCTATCCATCTTTGAGCAGACATTTCAAAAAGCTCATGGCTGCTTCTGAATGTCAGCACATTTATGCACTCTGTGTGTGCGCTATGAAAACAGAGAAGAGGATGGTTATGGATTTTTATAGCACACTATGACTTTTTGGCAGCAGCAAGAACATTTGCACATACTATTGAAATTAGAAAATTAGATTTTAACCTCTAATGTCTATTTAAACATAGCTATCACATAAGTAAACAGCTGTGCTTATTATAGATCTAGAATGTAATAATAATAATAATAAAAAAATAATCTCATTTGAAACTCACCCTTCCAAAGCATTCCTCTGAGAGTTTTTCTCTTGGCTCCCAGCAAAGAGAGTGGGAGTCAGAGCTTCTCATTTTCCGGAATCGGGCCCAATGAGAATAGTATGTTTGTTCTTTAACATTGTTCAGTAATATTTAATACTGGGAAAATGCAGATTGCCAGCTGTTACCCATCATCTCGCAGCAATAACACGTTGTGATATCTAAATCTGATAGTTATTTTTGTGTAAGCCGTACTCGGGAAATGCGAAGGTTGTCAGTATATAAATACTTGAGTGTTCAGCTTACCAGGTTTATTACTACACCTACCTGGAAACTTGATAATACTGATCAATATTTCAGAAAATTAAGTTATCACAGCTGATTGGAAGGGAGATTCTTGTATGTGTGTGCAAATATATATGCGTGGTCTATTCTGTTCTGCTTGGGCTGTAGTAGAAAATTAGGAGGCACCCTCAACTTGGGAAGGAAGCCGGTGGACCCGGCTGAACTTGGGGGTTGTACGATGCCCTGCAGTCTTCCCTGCAAGGCTGAACTGTGCTAAATCATTGGTTTGACACCCCTCATTTTGTCCTTTTTCTTCCTGTCCTGTTTGTGTAGTTTGCTTCTGTTAGTTTGTGTGCGTGTGTTTAGGGTTTGGGTGTTTTGTTTCTCGTTTTGTCCTGAATGAAAATAAGGTGGCAAGAAAGTCTCTTCTAGCAGGCAGTGCACAGGCATCAAACAGTGGAGTTCCCACCTCTTGTTTTCCCTCCACATCTGCCAGAGAGACAAAACCCAGAGCTGTTGCAAACACAGTTGTCTGTCCCTGTAAGTGCAACAAGCTCAGGCCGGGACAGCTGCTGAATGGCGCAGGAGCTGCCCCAGAGCCGGGCTTTCCTCCGGCAGCCAGGCTGGGTCAAGCACTCTGCTTTGCACGCCCTGGATGCCATGTGGAGAGGGCGTTTTCAGCTGATGTTATTATATGGTATTGAAAGGGAAACAGTAAGACTCCCATGCAGGATGGGACTCCATCTGGGCTATGAAAAGTCTATTGCTTAGCAACTAGCGTTTACTGGTCTCAATTTATTTTTTTGTTTTTGTTGCAAGTATATCTCCAAACAAGTCTGTCTGGATTCTTTTTCTTTTTTTTTTCATTTTTCCTTTTTTTTTTTCCCCTTTTAAAATACAAACAAACAAAAGAGAACGGTTCCAAACCCCAGAGCTGCCTTGTAACAGAATGCATAGCAATTCCTATGGATCTATGCCCAAAATCAAGACTTCAACGTTGCATATGCTACTATGAGTTACCATATAAAAGACAGACTTTTCTGTAAGGCCCAGCTATCTGTGACTAAATTAATGTTCTCTCTTCTCATATTCATTCACAGGTTGTGATTTCACATCTTTTAGAATAAGTGCTATATTTGAGTCATGAGCTTCCTTCACTTCCTATACAAACTATTTTTCTTTTATTTAGATTTCTGAAGTCTGCAGTATTTGAATTTCTGAAACATAAAGCATTAATGCACACAAATGCAAGTGTACATATAGCCTCATATACTTCTGAAAATCTGGCCATGCCACCCCTTACCTGAGACAACAGGTCACTTCTCAAATATTTATTCATCTCCTTCTCTTGTTGGATAACCAGAAATCAGCATGTATAGGGTGATAAGATGTCCACCAAAAGATCAAGCAACTTAAAACTATATAGTACTACAGAGTAACCCACTTGTGACTCCCCCTTTTGCCCTCTGACAAGCAGCTATTTTTGCAGAGGTGGCTTGTAGGAAACAGTTGGCTCATACTGTGAATATGGTGGGTTTGTTTTCTTTTCTAGAAAGGCTATTATGGGGAGATAAATTGATGTAGAATCATAATAGTATTAAAAAAAACTTCTAAAAGCTGTAGGTTATTTTCTTCATTTTCAGAGAGTTTGCAAATCCTGTTTACTTTATAGTGGAAATGTTTGCAGATTATTGGAAGCATTTTTCACTTCCCTTTGACAGAGTACAGGGTTAGGATCCACTGTGCACTTCGTGCACACTGCGTTCTCCTGAAACCACCCTCGTCCTTGAGCCTTTATGACAATATTTGTTATCTTTAACACACATTTCAAAAGATGCCTGATTAATATTTGAACTATGCTTGCTGGAACCGAACCTGGCTTTTCACTGTGTTTGCACAGCACCGAGTAGATTAAGGGTCTGACCCCATGACCAATCCTGCTATTCATTAAAAGGAAAATAAAATCATTTATGATGTGAAGGGTTTTTTCTCGTTCCTTTTTTTATTATTATTATTTATTTTCGCTTTAATCTTATGTGTTCCTCATGTACTTATGTGTTTTGGAAACCATTTATTTTGTGTATGCCTCAAGTTATGTGGTGACACTAGTCATGTTTTGTCATTTGAAACTAAGGTTTATTGGTGTGAAAAGACGCAGTGTGCGTACCAGACCCAGTCAAGTTATTGTGGGTTAATGAGCCACTGTTTAGCAGCAGAGGTTCACTGAATGACCAGTGATATCTTCTTAGCCTGCAGTAAACAGAAAGTAAAATACATTAACATAAGGCTCTGTGAAAATAACCTAAGTTTTTGAAATTAATAAAAGAATTATGTACATTTATTTTATGTGCACCGTAATTCTTCCACTCACACTGTTATGGACCATGCTGATTTATTTTTATTCTTAATATTTTCTTCTTTATGAAATAAAATTCTGGGATATACATTCCTTTTTATTTGGTTTTCTTTTTTTTTTTTTTTTCCTAGAATCTGAGGCTCTATGGTACTTCCCTTCTTACCACTGCGGTACTTTTGTTTTAACATTCAAGAGACCTATTTCAGCACAGACATAAAATTAGTTTTGCTCAATGGATTTCTTGTCATGCATGTGCAAAAATATTCATTTGACTCCAATTTAAATTTTTGTTTTCCTCTGGTGACTCATTTTGCTGCATCTGTGTTTATTCTATAACCTGTGGATAAGGCATGTTTTCCTGGCTGGGAGCTGGCTGGGCTTTTGCTGATGACTGCCATGTGTTGGTTTAGTCTTGCATGCAATTCTGTCTGATTTCTCTAAAGCTTTCACTGTCAGCATTTCCCCAAGGTGCTCCACACAGCTCTTCTGGGAAGCCCTTCAGGTAGAGTCCCTCTTCAGGCATATGGAAGACGTCACAGATGCTCTGTCCTTTGGAACAAAGTTTATTTCCCTCCAAAAAATATGTATACTGCGCTGGTCTCAGTGATAGATTATTTTATATATTGCTTTATAAATTTTATTTTGGTCACAGTGACTTGATTCGTTTGTTTGGGGGGGGGGGTGTTATTTTACATTTCTTTCTTGGTATCATTTCATTCTGTATCTTTTCAGTGAGCTTCAGCCTGCATCACTGTGGTGTCTGGCTGATAGGAAGAGGCTTATACACCAGAAAAACTAATGACAAGAAGTTGAGTGATCATTCTCTAAGATAACTTTCTAGACAGTCAATGCTGTGAGTTTGAGAACTGTTTTTTATCTACAAGAGACTAAACTTTGTTCAAGTGTGCCTGTAGGTACTGACATTGGACTTAAACTGTAAACATTGTCTGCATATTTTATTTGTTCTTACTACATTACTGTAGAAAGGGTAATGTAGGTTGCTTTAATATACATTAGGCTTTCTGTGGTCTCCCCTCGACCCTCCCTAAGTGTCCCCTTTCCTATGCTGGTATTCAGGTGCTTGCACACACAGCTACCAGATGTGCACAATGCTCTCTGCTTTTATAAAGGTACACAAAGGTTTGCAATGTACATAAGGGGAAGGAAAATCTGTTGAGACTACTGAACATATATGTAGTTTAGCTTCAATCTGTGGATACCTCTTTGGTATAGAGATGGGAGAAGCTTTTGTGCTGGGGAAGCTGGTAGAGAGCAGTAGGTAACAGGAGCTTGCCCCAAGTCAATGCAGAGGACTCAGAAAGGAGGGTGCAGCTCCGGGGGGAAACCCAGCACGGGAAAGAGAAGCACCTGGGCCACAAGAGAGGATAGCAGGTGAGATTGTCAGGACAAGCATTGCCTTCTCTGGTTGGTGCAGCCAGGGGTCAGCCCCTGATGAAGCACAGCTGAGCAGTCCAGGGAGCCCTTCTTCACTTGCAAGTCAAGCAGCTCCCCGTCTTGTTGAACCCAGAGCTGGTGGCAACAGGAGACCAGAGAAATCTTGCTGTTGGTTAAAGTGAGTTTGGTTTTAAGTGCTCTGCGTTGTCTTTTTTTCTTACCATTTATTTATCTTCTCTTCACTCTCAGCTATTTCTCAACAAATAATGTATGAAGTTGAGCCATTTAAAACAATTCTCCTGTGTGTCTTGTTGATATTGAGGGCATTTACTTCTGGTCATGGTAAAGCTGGCTCCTGTCCTGTATGTTTCCCAGGGCAAACAGAGGGCCAGATGTTTCCTGAGAAGGTCAAAATATCTTAGAAACTAATGGGAGCTTTACCCAAACAAAGACTGAAATTGACCCCATGTCTTGCAATAGGTTATGCCAAGTTGTAACTAAGTAGGTCAGGCTTCATTTTGAAGATATTTAGAGCTGTGTTTTTTCACTGTTAAGTGGCTTTTGGGTGATGCTTAGCAGAGTGCAACCTGTGCTGTGTTAGGAAGTGTTATATTTGTGGTGTTTAAGATAATTCTTGTATCAATCATCAAATGACTTCTGAGATATCAAAACATTTGCCCTTTAATGTTTGCTCAGGAACAGTTAGTATGTTTCTGTCTTTGCTGAATACTCCAATGGCAGAATTATCCTGAACGTTATTTTAATGTAATTCATAAAAATAAATATAAATGTTAGAGGAAGTAGTCTTGTATTTTTTTCTCTGCCTTTTATGAGGCTGTTTGGGCCATTCAGAGGTGGCTCCTGTGCAGCAGGACCCCCCACACCTCCTCCCCCCTGCTTAGGTTGAAAAAAAAAAATGGTGTTTTATTGACTTTTTGAGTCATAATGTTACAGACTTAAATCTTATGGTAGACTGACTTACTTATCTCTTTTTACTCAGCACTTCCTGCTCTATTATATTTATTAAGCCAAAGCTGCTTGTGGCTTTGTCTCCTCCTTTGTTACTAACCTGCTTCTGTGTGAAGTGTTTGTGTGTGTAAATAACAAGTCACTCCATGCTGTTATGACTCAATGGGATAATAGGTTTCTTGCTGAAATGAAAAAATGAGCTTTATTTACAACCTTCTCCCCTAAGGTCCTGATGAAGATACTTGAGTATAAATCCATTCCTCGAGAATCTTTATGTTCCTCCATTTAAAATTGTTTTGATAACGCCGTGAGCAGAAAGAGCCTGTGTTGCTGCAAAACTCTGTGTTAGTGGACTGTATGCATGGCCTGTAAGCACTCGGATCACCCCAGCTTGTGGAACAAGAGGGGTGCTCTGCGTATCTTCTTTACTCCAGTATGTATATGGAAAGCTAGTTGGGAAGGTGAAGTGGCAAGGCACGGCGCAGGTCTGGCTCTCCGTGGCTGCAGTAGACTGGCTGTGGGCAACTGTGCCTGTGGATGTAACGCTGCCAGAGAGTTCTCCACGGGTTTATGAATTTTGTCTTGGCCCTCTCACGTAACTCTGTGCACAGATCCCATTACTGCTCTATACTGGCTACCCCTAACAACCGAATGAGCTCTTAAATGATAGCAACTACTTTAAAATGCCTACTGCTTAAAATGCTCCTTACCAAATTGCTTGTCAGTCACTGTAAAAAAGAGCAGTTATTTAGGCTACTACCAAACCCTTTCCACATACAGACTGTTTCTCTGCCATTCTGCACATGTCTTTGCAGGATTTAGACCCAGTCAGACAGGCTAATCCCAAAAATGAGAGGGAAAAGGCAATCTCGGTTACTCTCTTCTTTGGCACTTCCCCATCGGTCTGTCTTGTGGTTTTTTAGAGATGGAAATATATAGGATTAAGTGGATTCTACTGCATACAGCATCAACTCTGGTGTGGTGGGCAGGGGTGTATTTTGGAAGGGAATCAGAAGGCTAACACTGAGTGCAAGGCTGAACACTGTGACCGAAGCATACTCTCGCCAACTGAGTCTACTGAAGAGAAATATCTGTGGTGGAAGCAGGTATAGCATCTAAAAGATTTACTGCAAAACTCTGCTGATAATAAAAGGCACTGTGGAACTTTGCTATATATTAGGACATCTGTTGGGCAAAGGGTCTAAGCAAGCAATATCAAACCCCACCCAATTCCCTGAGTCTTCCTGAGCTCTTTTTACTGTCAGTGCTGCTCTACTGTCAACAATCATCTTTTGCTAAAGACCTTGTGAAGTAACTGATCAGAGAAGATCACCTGCAGCCCCCGAGCCTGTTCTTGAGGGGTGGTATAGATGCAGAGTAAAACGCAAAGAATTTATATGCTTGGCATCTAAACCCAGCTTGTGTTCACTGCCAAAGATGTAACTACAGCCGTTGGCTTAGCTCAGTAAGCAGATACCACTCAAGGGTAGAGGCGAGACGAGTGAAGAACAAAGGAAAGAGACAGTGCCAAATAGTTCTGTAACTCACAAAATAATTTGCTTTACAACAGCCTTAATAATTTAGCATTTTTATGGCAAGGGTATGAGAGCCATTCTGAATAATTTTATGGTATAATATATACCTGTGCAGGAACTTTCCAGTAGATGATATAACAATGACTGAGATTGGTTTTATATACTGTATTTTCCCTGTGAAGCAGGAAGAGTTCGGGAGTAGTCCAAAAAAAAAAAAACCCAACCACAACCTAAAGCTATAAGCTTGAGCCCTAGTGAATTCTCACATTGCTGTCTAAGGGTCATATCCTGGGCTTGTCATAATCCGTAACACAAAACCTTTCAGAGCTGTGGCTTGGCCACAGCAGGCAGTTCGTAACCTGAAAGGCAGCAATATTCCCAGTGAGAGCTGTGTAGCTGTGCTCTGAAACTCTCTGGAGTTTATAGAGAGGCACTTACGTGTTACCGTATTTAAAGTCTTCAATTTTATTACTGTTCCTGAAATAAATAGGATGATTTTACGGAGACTGTGCATTAGGAGATTATAGGGAAAGCAAGCAAGTTCCTGTACAGCAGAGTCCCCAAAGAATGCCCCCAGAAGGCCATAACAAATGCTGCTGGCATGAAAGTTGAGGACTTATGCCATTTGGGAAGGGTGAGCCTGCTGGTTGGTTGGTTGGTTTCCAGCCTTCCCTGAAATATGAAGATTAGTTGTGAGACTCTTGTCTATTTAGATATGTGAACACCTTACAGGTGTTTGGGAATGGAGAGAACTGGACTTCTGCCATGTGACAGCACCTAGCAAAACACACTTCCAAGTGTAAAGCTAGAGAGTGGAGAAGACTCGTATGAAAAAGTGCATCTTTCAATATCAGAAATAGCATGTGCAGTTGTGAATGGCCATGTAAACCCCTCAGCTCAGAAAGCAGTTAATTCTCAGTAAGTATTTTGGACACAGGGTTGCTTAGCATAGTGAAAGAAGTTCAGGTGCATTTTCCTGCAAATTTAAACAGCCAGAACAGCCTACAAAACTGTTGGGTTTTGGTTGAGGTTTTCTGGTGGTTTTGTTGGGTTTTTTTTGGTGTGCTTTTGTTTGTTTTTGCAGGGGAAGGCACTTGTCCTCTAAGTAGCTGACCTTGTGGACTAATGCAGTGCTATAGATTGGCATTTTGCAAAAGCTGCCTTTAACTATCCTGGCCAGCAGCAAGAATTCACTAAAGCCTTGATTTTGGGGACCAATACCCCCACTCCCCATATTGCTATATGGCTGTAGGAACTCTGGCATTGAAGATGCAATGGTCTAAACTTCAGGAAGGGGAAAAAATCTCTAGGATTTGTAGGCATAGGCAATAGCAAGTTTTAGTAAGTACGTACTGACTGGAGACATCTTTCAGAGGCTGCAAGCTCAAGTCCAGAGCTGTAATCTAAATCTCCTTTGCAGGTGATTGCCTACACTCCCTTTCAGAGAAGGGCAAAGTCATGTGGTGTGATGTGTATCTTCGAAGCCCTCAGCAGTTATTTGGCTGGGGCTGTTCCACAAGCTCCAGGACTTCCATGGAGACTTGCCATGAAATAAGCAAGGTCAGGTTTGGCTGAAGCTAAGCTAAATGCTGATCAGACTCTTGATAGCTGCTCAAAGGGAGCCTACAGTACCCAGCAGCAGAAAGGGGATGAAGAATGGGATGAATTGTCTGTGCTCCCTTTGCCTTTATTTTCTGTGCCTCCTGACTCTAAGCAGCCTTAACGTTATAGGGTGCATTTAATTAATTTTAACTCTGCTCTTTGGATGTCAAACCTCCCCCCACCCCCCCTTTCCTGATGAAAAGCCTTTCAAGGATCTAATAACTAGAACAATCAGGTCATAAGCATTTGTGTGTATGCCTAGAAAACAAATTGTGATGTTGAGGTGACTAGTGGAAATGCTGATACTTGGCAGGATTGGTGTTGTTTTGAGCTGTTTGTCTCTACCTGCTTAACTTCAAAAGGTTAGGCTGAGTTAATTTTGGCTTTTTCCAGTGCTGCTGAGGAGACAAGCGTGGTCCCCACTGAGGTATTATACTGCTGTAAAGATCAGACTTCACAGTCTGTATTTACTTGTCAGCAACTGATAAACTTACAGAGGTTGGGTTTTTTGTTTTTTTGTTTGTTTGGTTTTTTGGGTTTTTTTGGTAAGATGCTATTTGTATTGTTCTGACAGAATGTCAATTTTATGTACATATAAATTGTGAAAGAAAAAAGACCAAGACCAAAACACCCCAAACCAACAACCCACATAAACCTCAGGAAAATAGACGAGCTTTTGATGTTGCTTTTATGACTCTGAAGTAAATGGGGGTATTAGGAGTGGATGATAATTAGAAATGAAACTGTATTTGTCTTTGCTGTCCCCCCCCAAGTTAAGAATATTTACATAAAATTCTGTCTATGTATTATCAATAATACCTGAAATTTAGAGGAATGAGAGAAAGTTTTAGCAAGATTAATTTTTTCTATCTTGCTATCAAGAAAAGAGATAAAGGAAAATTAAAACCACTGTAGAGCTTGCCTCTGCATTTAGTGTTTATAGTTTTCCAGTTAAAAAGAATTTAAAATCTGATAACTGCTACTTAATGATCTCTCAGGATGGAGTATGATGAGGAAGCTTGAAGGAAAATGGCTTCCAGGTTGTGTGCTGAACTGGGAATCATGGATTAAGCAATACTACTGCTCTATTTTTAATTTGTCTGGGGGTTTTCTTAAATTTTTATTTAAATTGAAGGTACTAAATGCAGCTAGCTGATTTGGCCAAAGAACACCAAATAACGTTCTGTAAGTACTTCCTAGTGTGATGAACTGATCTGTTCTAATTAGCAGTTGCTGTTCTAGCTAGGGTGACTTCAGCTCGAGCAGTGCCTGTGCTGCTGCTGACCCCTGGCCTGTCTCACTAGTACTCTTCCTGCTGCTGCACGTAGGAGTTCTGTGGCAGTATCAAATTAGGGAAATCGCTTGCTGTGGATTTCTGAGGAGCTGTGAGCAGTTCGGTATCTGAAGCTTTGTATCTTTTAAAATCAGATGACTTGGTGTGTGGTGAAGTAAACAGTTGAGCAGGTTTATTATTAAGAATATCTATTATGATGAAGCATAATTTTTAATATCAAGGAGGGGTGAGGGACTAATAGCTTCCAAAAGCCTGAAGGCATAAGACAAAGCAAAAAACATGGAGCTTTTTTACCTATGTCGTAATAGAATCACAGGAGATCTGTATCAAGGCAAAGCATCACAAAATCTTTGTAAATGCAGAGGCTAATAGAAGCATTACACTCGGAAACGAAGTTTGTAAGAAGAAAATACTTTCCAGTGCCCTCTGCTGACTGCAGGCTGTGCAGTGCTCTGGTCCTGCTCGGCTGTGTGCAGCTGCCCGTGCTTTTTCCAAAGCCGTGCACTTGAGAAGTAGGTGCTAGCCACTTCAGGAATGGAACTGTGAAGGTGAGTCAGACTCTGAGGATAAGGGTTTTCTTTCCTGCAGGTGCTGCTATAAAAACCTAAGAGCTTTTCTTAATGCTCACCTGCAACAAGCCATGATATATTGGCAGATGTAAAAAGCTTTTTCGAGTCAACTTTGACTGTGAGGGTATATCCACTACTTAATTTTGGTGTGCTTTGTATGCCTGCTACTTGGACCCACGTGAATTCTGGGCTCCTGGAGAAGTAGGAAATACTGTTCTGGCCTATCTGCATTGCACTGTGCTGGTTTTATCCCAGTCACAGAAGAAAATGGAAAACAAAATATCCGCAGAAGATTTTGCCCTGCCTTTTCTAGAACAACCTGATAAACCTTCAGAGGGCAAAGTGGCTGTAGAATTACAGCATCTTTGTGCCCTCTCAGCCTTAGGGTGTGTTGGAATCAAAACAGTCTTTAGGGGACATTAACATGAAGTCACTTGAACTCGTGCAGTCGGTGCTATCACTAACCAGGCTTAAAAGACAATGTCAGAGTAGCACAAGGCCTGCCTGCTTAAGTGTTGTGGATTGTTGGGGTGCCTTGGTTTAGCCATCTAAAAATTAAATCCTTTCCTTGTAACTATTTGTGGTCCAGATATAGTACCAGGTTAGAAGAGATGGTGTTAATGAAGCAGAAGTTTAGAGCTGACTCCAGTACTACAAATTGGAGCAAGAAAATAAGGTAATTGTCAGTATTGTAAGAATTATGACCCTATATAGTATTTCTATACATCAATTATAGTATTTCTAACATTATTTTAGTATATTTCTTAAAAGTTACTTCTGTATTGTCTCTCTGCCTCATTATTCTAGTATCATTCTCAACTTCGGTAGTGACTCTATGCTTTAATTTCAACCAGAAATGTCAATATCCTGTACCAGTTTCTCTGGATGCTGTGTGCAGGTGTTGGCATGGCCAAGCACCAGACACCTTCATTTTCTAAACATAAAGACAGGCAGCCCTTCAAAGCTAGGCTAATGTTAGAGGCCAAGTAATGACTCTGGGTCAGTAGATACACTTCAGTAAATATCACTCGGTTAGGTCAGGTCCCAGAAGTAGATTAAAAAGAGCAAGATGCTTCCTAGGTAAGTCTCTTGTTCTGGGCTCCAACGTGGCTGCACGTTGTGTCGTAGCTCAGGTTAGCGCTAGTCAAGCTGTACAGGTGAATTAATGGTCTGTGGTCAGAGGGTCAAGTAGATGTTTTAGGTATGCTTACTACCCTAAGGAAAGCAAAATATGAGGTAGAGGCTCAGCTTTGTCATTAAGTATTTTCTTCAAGCTATAGTTTTTTGTGATTGCACTTCCGTTCAGAGTGCTTACAGGCAGCACTCTCCTTCTGTTTCACGTTCAGTATTACAAGTGGTCTTCAGGGTTTCTTGGATGCTGCTGCAGTGCAACCTGGCTCATTGGCAGCCAGAGATGCCTCTGAATCCTGTGTCTCCCTCTCCTGTGGATTCGAAGTACTCTTGGCACTTGAGTATGAACACGTGGGACCTGCTGTAAGAAAGCATGTGGCCCTGGTCTGCTGAGTTCAGAGGCCTCTATCTCAGAGACAATTTGGAAGGTTATACGACGCCACAGTGTGAATGCACCTGAGGGCTGGGACATGGATGGATAATGGAGGTACCCAGCTTATCACACCTGTCGTGTCCAGTATGTTCAGTTTACTGGCTGAAGGCATAATTCTGTATGAAATGGTTGTCTAGCCTCTGCATCCTTAAATCAGGTCAATGATCACAGTTAAATGTAGCTTGGAGGGAGGCAGCATATGAAAGTCTGTCTTTAGCAAGAAACTTGGTAGCGAAAGCTGTGCCAAGATTAAAGCCTGTACAGTTTTGAATGCTTCCATAGATGCAGCACTTGCAAAATTGCAATTATCACTAATTATAAATGGTGACCTTGTAAAGGAAGGTAAACCCTAAAAAACTGAACATGTAAAATAATGTTTTCCTTGCCTATCTTAAGGGGGGGCAACGGACAGGGAACGACACACCGTGCAATTCAGTGTGGTTATGTCTTTCATGTTCAAAACACTTCTATTCAATCAGTTCCAGCATGTTGGCTAAATAAAATAAATCAACTTCTTGCTTTTTCATGCAAGAAAAACCCTTTAGAGGACGGTTTATGTAGTTTTACCAACTTTCCTTCAGTGGCTGCTTGGGTCTGCTGTCTGTTGCACCCATCAGATGCAAAATCTGTCAGAAATCTTGTGGCTTATCAAATGAACCCCAAACCATGAGGTATGATGGCTTATGTATTATTGGCTGCTCCTTTATTTTACTCTGGCAGCTTAAATTCCTCCTGGAATGCTGACTGTGCAGTACCTTTCAGGATCAATGGCTACAGAATTGCATTTTAAGGCTGTTTCATTCAGTACTGAATTATTGACAATGGGTAGTAAAGGGGAGTTTTATTTTTAAAGCAGACTTATAGTTAAAATACCATTGTCATTGGTTTATCTGATAGATACCTACTTTAGATACATCTGTCTACTGAGTTAATTAGCTATTAACTGACTTAAATAACTATCAACTATGTCTATTTCTATTAAATGAGTACAGCTGATTTAGAAATTACTCATCTTGCTGACTGACTGCTCCCTCTGTAAACAGCTATGGATGCAATTATGATTGCATGTCCTTATCATCCATTTGATCACTGGAAATGGAGCTCAGCAAAGTCATTTAAACCTGCTTCACAAGACATTTGCAATGTGTAATTGATTAGTACTTAGTGACTATTCTGTCAGTTGGGTATAGAAATAGCACCTAGATTATTCAATCTATCCCAATCCTGTGGGACAAAGAGGAGTGAAAGGTATCGTCTCCTATTTGACCTGAAGTCAGATGATGGGAGTCTGGCTGTTTGTGAAGAGAATTGGAAGTTGTCATTTTTCTAAAGAGGACTGCAAATGAACAATTCTTTTCAAACAAGTCCTTTCCTAGTAGACTGCTAGAAAGTTAGGTTTGTAATTTTTTTTGGTGTATTCTTAATCAAATTTTGAACTGGGTTTTGACTAAATACACTACTCTTCAGTGAAAATTAACGTATCTTCATTTTTGGTTCCATTATCTAGCCTAGGTCATATGTTGCATTTGTAGACAGAGATTAACTCCACAAAGATCACTACTGGAAAAAAACACATTTTGTCAAGCACAAGTTAATGTTTTCCATTTCTGATTCATGACTATAACAGGACAAAGTCTGTGATTTTAATTTTTTTAGTTTTAATTTATCTTATTTGTGAAAAATTCCTACAGAGATAAGTTTCCAAATAATATAATAATCAAATGATCTAGCCCCAAAGACTTGCTTTGAGAAGTGTGTCCTCTCCCTCCCATTAAAGATCAATGAGTAATTGCCTCGAAATAGAATTTTCTCACACCCTTTTAATAAACCTTTCTGTCTATAGAGCTGCAGGGTGCTGCTTCTATGCCATGATAGCTGCAGCTTTCCAGTCAATCAGAACTTTCCCCAACCTTTTGTCAGAACCTGTAAAAAGTATTTGAGGGGATCTGTAGTAGTTTCAGTGTCTCCCAGTTGTATTCCCATGTAGAAGCACGCAAGGCTGTCAAGGAGCATGTCACTGTGTGTGTTTCTCCAGCCCTTCTCTTTGCTTCACTTTTGCTGTGCTCTAACTCTGCTTGAGTCCAATGGACAAACCTCTTTAACTAAAGAGTCATTGGGGGGGGGGCAATAAAACCAACCAAACAAAAACACACAAAAAACCCAAACAAACAAAAGACCAAAACACAGTAAAAAACCCCAACCAAACAACAAAAACACAACAAACATGGAAAAAAAACCCAAAACCAACGACAACAAAAAAAGGCAAATAAAAAACATTATTTAAAATGTTGAAGCTTTTAGAAGATCTGTTGGATCCCAAGCATTTTATTCAGAAAATCAGAGACCCTTGCAATTGTGCAGTTCTTTCTACCAGAGAATTAAACCCCAAATCATCTTTATAACAGCCTGGAATTGTCTGTTTACTTTAGTGGACATGTTTGGGCTGTGTTGCTTGTTTGTTTTATTTTCATTTCTCTTATGGTCTAGTTGTAGGGTAGTTATGCACCCCAAGTCCCTAGCACTGGGTATGATGCCACTTGAGAGGCCAGACCCCTAAAACCTCTGGCTTTGTATCTAACCTGTACTAATTCAAGGCTCTTTTCGTAACACTTTCAGTTAACAAGAGCAGTTATTCAGAAGGTGCTATTCATTTTGTAAATCACTTTACCTTCAGCACTCTGTCAGGAAAATTAAAGCCAGATCCATTACATGAAACCATGTTCCAACCTATTAGATCATATCACCAGGCCTTTCTTCACTTGCGGGTAAATAATGATAATCTCGTGCTGTCCCTAGTGCAGGGTTATAATTAAGGTCTTTTGTAGGCAGGTATGCCATTTATCTATTGTTTCGAGCCGTGCCGATACACTGTGGTGAATCTGCTCTCTGGCAGGAGTCCCAATTAGAAGGGTGTGACATTTATCAGCATGCTAATTAATGAATGCTATTGTATATGTGAAGAATGTAGTAATACAGGATGCCAACATCCTTGTTTTTGTCCTGGTGCCCTGTTACAACTATTAGTGCTTAATCTCAAGTGGGGTGTCCTGGGTTCTCCTTGCCCCACCCAGATTTTTAGAGCTATTGGCATCTTCCCATTTCAGACTGAAACTTCTGTTGTGTTTTTTTTTAATTATTTTTTTCTTAAAAATAATGAGTTTTCTTCCTCTTAAGAGACTAGATTACACTAGTTGTCATTTGACCACTATTAATGGTGGCATGGGGAATACATTCTTTTTTTGCCAGAAACGCTTTCAAGTTTTAAGCTTACACAGCTAAGTTGAAAGATGACAATCAGTTTAGAAATTTGGCTTTATGATCAGCACTTTGATTCCCATTACCTGGTGAACGCTTGCTACAGAATATCAGTGGTTGATTTAAAACTAAAGTCCAAACTATTCCAAGTTGTTGGTTGCATGTTTAAGTAGATGAATGCCAGCTTTGTAATTCTTCAATAACTATCTGGTTTTCATATGTTTCAAGTAAAATATTTAGTTTTCTCAGATGTAAAAGTCATGCTTTTGTAAAGAACAAAAAAATATTTTTAAAGTTAGAAGTGGGATGTTGAGACCTTCTTTGTCCTGATCCATTCTAATAAACACTGTTACAGGATGTTCCATATCCAATGTGTGCACTTCTACACAATGCTTTTTGTTCTGGTTGATGTTATAAAGCTCCGAAGAGTTTGAAAGAAATGATCCCTCCATGGCAATCAATTCTACTTTGTTATCCCATGAGAAGATACAAAGTCTTTCTTCCATGGAAAAGCTATATAGCTGTACAACCCCTTCCTCAAGGTCTTCAAGAAGTAGAGCCTGCATGTACATGTGGATACCACAGCTTGTTCACATCCAGACTGCTGTGCCCCAGCCCATGAGATGGACTGTGGAATTCACTTCAGTGCAGTCCAAAATAAATGATTCAGATGTTTAATATGAATTAGATATGATATTTAGAATGGAGATGAGCACCTTTCACTGTAAGGTTTTACACAGAAGAAACATGTTAGTGTAAAACACTTTCCTTGTAAACTCACACCTGGAGTTTATGATGATGCGTTTAAAAAGATCCACAGATTAACTACTGCTTGATTTCTTCAGACTTACATATATTTTTGACAGCTTTTTGCAGTTGTTAGCTACCGTAACCAAGACTGACTTCTGCAGATATGCTGCTCTCAGAAAGAAAATGCTGTACCTAGATAAGCAACTTTCCAGGCACTGCCTTTAGGAGGAGAAAAACAATCCAAACTTCTTAAAGGTCACTTTGTAAACCCATAGTTTGTGTCAAATGCTTCTGCAGCTCTGGACACTCTCTAGTGGTCACCTATAATTGAACATAGTAAGAAAATGTCATATCTTGTCTTTTTGTCACTTGTTCTTTAGCTCCCTGAGGGACCAGCTTCCTGGTCCCTCAGAGAGATAAATACAAAAATACTTGTGCATTCAAGTAGTTACACTTCAGTATGTCCTTAAACAGTGTTGCTGATGACCCTATAGGTATTGTGTCCACAGCAGAGAAATATACTGGTATTATTTCTTTCCCTA
>JANHGN010021173.1:0-46463 GCA_024605025.1 Megaceryle maxima
GACAATTCAAACACCTGAATTCAAACAGTATTAAATATATATACTTTGCTTTCTTCTGTCTCTGCTCTGTCTGTCATACTTATGCAGTACTATAATACACTAAAAATACTAGCTGCTAGGATTATAAATTTGTTGAAATGTTTTTTGTTAAAATGCACATTGAGAAGTTTGGTCAAGAGATTATTCTGAGAAGCATACACCTGTATTAACCTCTGAACTATCAGAAGTTACTTGATTTTTTCATATTTGGTGCAAGTTTTATGTAACTTTCCTGTTCAAGGCACCAAATATTTTTATCACCCTGCCTCTGTATAACCTTGGGCTTTTAAGTTATGGGGACTGTGGCATTCTTGTAAAGAATATGATGAATAGGAAAATAAGTCCAAAAAAAGTTGTGGCAGGTTAAGAAATACCTCTGCATGACTGAATGCATTCACCTTGTTAGTTCCAGCTCTGTAGAGTCTTCCTAAGAAATTGAATTTATGTGGCAAAGTGCAAAGTGAAAAAAAACCCCAAACTGTATTCAACTCTTCAGAGCCTTTCTTGGAGTGCAGCTGAGAGTGAGAGTGAGTGTGATGTTACTGTCATTCTCAGATTTTTTTTTTGAATGGTCTGCTCCAAAGGCGCATATATATATGTATATGTACATAAACATACATATCAGCTCACAGGCATGCTCATACTATGGAAAGAAAGCCTAGGCAATTAAATAATCACAAGAGACAGATTTATTCCTATGCATTACTAGAAATTAGAATAAACATTATGCCTGCAGTCTCCTCGAATTCTATCCTGGATGGTTCTGTTAGCTAAAATACATCTGTTGTCAACACTAGCAAAAAATAAAATCTATGGTTTAAACTTAACATGTGACGGGATATTGCCTGGAATGTTTTCTCATATAGACAGTGTTATCTGAGTCCTTCCTTGGCAAGAAGTTAAATCTGAAGACAGTTCTCAGATGGTTTCAGCAGCTAAGTTTGCAATGTCTCTGGAAGCAGAACTCTCTTGTCTTCAAAAGGAATTCCCTTTCCCTAATCCTTCTAACTTTTTCATTGTTTGGGAAACTCACATTTGATCATGGAATTTCATTCAACTACTATAAGCAGTTCTGGAAATCAGTTAGAGAATCACATGTTTACTATAGGCATTAACAACATAATCTGTGTCTAGAGGACCCATGTACATTGTGAGGTCTCACATGACCTTCACCACTGATGGCTGTAGCATGGGATGCTGCAGCCCAGCTAAGCCTGCAGAGATCACCAAGCCCTCCTATTTTTCATCTGTGTTGGGGGAAGCCACTGTTGCAAGCTGTGGCACCCCTGTACATGAGGTGAGATTAAGCATTTCTCAACCTATAAACTGCACCTAAAAATAGACCACATGGAAGAGATATTCCACAAATTTCAGAAGCTTTTCATTTTTTCTTTCTATTCTTTGAGAGACCAGCACTCATAAAGCAGTGTTGAGAGGGCATTATACTAAGGAAGCAAGCAGTAAATTTGTAGGTCTGCCTCTCACAGCTGGTTTAGGAGGGACCAGCCATTAGGGCAGAGAAGGAGGAATGTGGGATGGGGAAGTGAAAGGGAGATTGTAATAATAGTCATAATTAAAATGCTGCATTCTAGTTGCTGGGGAAAATAGTGCTTCAGATTTCTGGAAGAAATTTGATTCCAAGAAGTACAAGAGGCCATGAGTGAAAAATCTTTCATAAGCAGGAAGTAAGAGAGGGAAATATTCTGTTTATTTTGGCCACCATTCTTAAAAAAATGGGGTAAAAGCAAAGAAAAATGAAAGAAGGAATACTGATAAATGATGTGTGAAAAGTAACTAGAATTTCTGAACACTGCAAAGCCCAATCATGAACACGAGTAAATTATTCACGTGTTGTCCCAGAACTAATCAATATTTTGCACTTTATTAGGAATGGAAACTTGTGTTGTCTCTTTCAAACATACAGTAGTTAGCTGATTAATTGAGTGGTTTGTTCAGTAGTATGAACAGCTGTTATAATGTTTTAGTAATTTTTTCGGCATTGAAAGTAAACAGGACTTTTTTTGTCCTTTTGGCTGGGCTGAATAGGAAAGCACATAGCCAATAAACCTAGATCTTGTTCCATATCCTGAATTTTGTTTTGAATGCATAATAAACCTAAACGTGTTGCTGCATTTCTAAGCAACATCTCACAAGATGCAAAAATGGGTAGTTATTTTGCTATGTTTAAAAATTCTTTTGATTTTGTGTTTTGCTTTACCAGTTACCATCCCACAAGCTGTAGCTGTAGCCACAGCTTAAGAGTCATGTCTCATAGATATTTGAGACCTGTTTGTTGAAGAATCTGACATGCATTTGCGATAGGCCTCTTCTGAATTAATGTCAAGGAAGTAACTGGAAAGCACTAAAGATGTTCACTGATTACAAGCTCAAGTCCTCTGAGGAATATCCCTGCTGACATTGCCGTACTTTGACCAGTGCACTGTGCAAACACTATTAGCATTATAAAATGCATATTGCAGGTTACAGTTGAGGAGATGAATGGAGAGATATTCAAAAGTAGGAAAGGCTGTGTGGCAAGGGGCATGGCACTGAACTCTTCAGAATACTGAATATGCTAAGAAGTTTGAGAATGGCTTGTAGCCATGAGAAATGTGTTTGTCAAAATGCATCCCCAGCTGTGGGATGGCATAATTCAAGTGTCAAATGCTGCCTTTAGTTCAGATTTGGAAAGCTGAAGCCCATCCACATTTGTGCTCAATTCCTTGATGAGCCCGAAGATGTTGCTGGGCGGAAGAATGTCATTGTGTAGTTTCCATTGTCGGCTGTCACACTGCATATGTTTTGGGACTGATCTGAAGTTTTGTTTGACATCATGACTTTTATAAGAATCAAAACCCCCAAATCCCTCAGATGAAATCCATATGGCTTTGTTCACAGGCTGAAATAAAATCATGCTCACAGCCTTAACTGCAACTGAGGGATATTTGGTGGGAGTCGTTTTTTGCTTAATAAAAGCATAACGTTCAAATGTTGGAAATGTGGATATTATTAAGTACCTGCTCTGTGAGAATAACTCAAATGCTGTTTTATTCCCTGCCCCTTTCATTAGTTCATATGCACAAGAGTCAGATCTGAAGCTGACATGAAGAACGATCTCCGCAGCCTGGCATGGTCCCAGCTTCACTTGAACTCTGTTTTAGACATTATTTGGTTTTTGTCTGCATTTTGGCTCCTTGCAGCTCAGTGCTGAACATTTGGCATAATGTGTGGTAAGGGTTATTACGATACACAGAGGTGAGGTAATTCACATCATTTTTGCAGTGTAGGCAAGTTTGCTTGGCTGCCAAAGTGGTTAAAGCAAGAAGCTTCCCAGCGTGCCGAGATGCTGATTACTAAGGGTCAGGCCTGCGCTCACCATGACATCATAAAACACAACTGGGCGCTGATTTATTTAAGACCTGTCACATCACTGGTTTTGTCAGGAGAAAACCAGAGGACAGAGAGGGTGAGGGAGAGCAGTGGGCTTACACAGCATGAGATTTATGTTGAAGAAGAAAACACTGACCACTCCTTTACCAGTGGTACACGAAATGTTTTAGTTACTCATGGGCCTGAGGTACATAGTGGCATTCTTCCCTCTTTTTGCCAAGTCATTTCCAAAATGAAGAAAATGTTAATAGCAGCTCTAGCATGAGAGGAAAGACCATGACAAATCCCTGGCCCAATATTTAGGCCTCCTTCTATTGCTCTGGGTAAATCCAACGCAGTTTGGCATGTGGGGAAACATGCAATATTTGTGTATGCATAAAGAAGTACTGCAGTCTCTCTGAGATAGTACAGCACTGAATGAGAAAACCTCACCAGGATGTCATCTCCAAAGAGCCATGGGCACATGATGCTTCTAGGGTCCCACTGCTGGGATTCTGTGCCACCTCCTCCCTCTCGCTGTGCAGGATGTGGTCTGTGGTGTTGGAGTAAGACTGATGGAGTAAATATACCAAACCCTGCCTGAAAGGTGCAAAACTTTCTTATAGATAATGTTAACATGACCAGTTCTATAATAACCCTAGAAATATATTCCTTTCTCTCTTCACAAAAACTGTGTTTGGTTCCCGATGATCAACTCACTAGACATTAAAAAACCCTACTTTGTCAAGGAAATTAATATGACCCATGCACTGTAAAAGCGATGGAAATTCCCATTTGAATGATACTGTAGCATGAGTAAGGTAATATATTTAAATGGACAATGCAAATCTCCATACTGATACGGTACACCTCACCCAGCTTTTCCATACAGCCAGTTGTAAAAACATCTTCTTGGTAGAGCTAACATTTCACTTTAAGACCTTTTTCCTGACCTGATGCAAGAGATTTCAGCTTCAGCTCTTTAGGGTAAATGGAAAATGTATTGCTGGCCCTTATGCCAAGGAGTACTCAGCATTTGGTTTGATGCCCTATTGACTAAGTTATTTTTGTAGTTCTAGCACTTCCTTTATTTGGCTGTCTCAAATGCTTTTCAAATGCAAAATAAGATTTGCAATAGGCAGGTGGTAGCATTATGAAGAGTAAATTAGACACAGGCAGCTTCACTGATTTCCCTGAAGACCTCCTAGCATGGGGCTATAAATGCAAAAAAAGGGTACTCCAGATTCTCTGCTCTTCTCAGGAGACTACACAGCGACTAATTTCCACAGCAAGCTGCAAACAACCTGTCTTGAAAATCCTATTTGGGTTACAGTGCTAAGAGCCCACAGATATTAGAAGGAGAAAATAATATCAAACACCAACTGATTGCAGGAAAAAAAGCTCCAGATTGTTTAAGGATGTCGAAGTTCTCTGAGTCACTTCAGAGGCAGCCCTTCAGGTCCTGAGTGATTAATTACTTAATTATCATTAGGTTTTGTACAAGATATATAGACCTCCACATACCCTATATCTTTTTGCATGTTTTTCTCCCCAAGACTTAGAGAAGCTTCCTGCATCCAGGGGTGAGTACCTCTAAAAGGTGGCTCAGCCCCATCTGTTTGTTTGTTTGTTTGGTTTTTTAACAGAAACATAGGGGGAAATGCAGAGAAAAGCCAGTGTTGGCAGCATCAGATGTAACTGATATCTTCTGGAAAGTTTTGATTATCTGTTAATAATCTAAAAAGCAATTTTATTGTGTATTTGTTTAGGACTTAACAGTGGCAGCTGTTCTGCCTAGTACTTTTAATAAGTAGTTCTGCTGAAATGAATGTGTACACATAATCTGGTAGAAGAGATATTCTAAAGAACAAGTCTTAACTGGGATTTGTGTCTAAGCTTCAGAATGCTTTTTGGGAGGGGATTGCTGAGGAGTAGAGTGAAGAAATTATTCCCTTGAAAATTGTTTTTATAAACCACTCTTGAATTCACCTGCAATGCATTTTCTATCTTCAAGTTAAGATCCTGCTTCAAGGTGATAAGGACTTGAACCAAACACATCTTTTAGCCATAGATTGCTCCCATATCCAGTCAAAGGCAGTGAGCATAGCAACTAAGTTTTTGTTTGTTTTGTACAAATGGCTCAGGTATGCTAGAAATACATAGAAGAATTTTGATTATAAGAGCACACTGATATCTTTTAACACTGGTACCTGCAGGGATGTTGGGGAATATTTTCCTTTCCATGTTGCCTATAACAAAGACAGGTGGAGACCATTAGGGAGGTGCTAGAATCTGTTGTTCTCTTTTGTTACTTGTGATGATAACCTGAGCCAGGGAAGGAAACAAATGCATGGGGTGCATATTTCCCTTTGTACATGCTGAAAGCATGTACTTTTTAGGTGTAGGAGAGGAGATGTCTCTGTCCAGATTGTGTTCTGTCAGACTGTAACACTGCCATTTGCACTTGGGTTCATTTGCTCCTTTGCTCTGTCTAAAAAGGGTTGTAACTAAAAATCCAGCCTGTTACAGTTGTTTCAGAAATGAATAGGAGAGCAGTGACTTTTTTTATATACATTCTGAAAATTCTCCACACTGCTCAGAGTAGTTCCCAGCCCTGCATCAAGGGAAAGGTCTGGCTTGAGGGAGGAGTAGGTGATTGAAGCTCTGATTGAAGTCAGTGGGAACTCCAGATGCCTTCCTTTACCTTACTAATCAGAACCTACCTGTCTCTAGTGTTATCTCTTTTTGATTTCAGAAATACTTAAGCCTTGTCAAAATTATCTTAATAAAAGGAGAAAAAAACCCAAAACAAACCGTGTAATTCAAACATTCCTCCTTGTTGCAATTCTGTATGTTTATGGAGAGAGTATGGGAAGTCCTGGGTTTCTGCACACAGCAAACTGTAGCATGTGGGTTGTGGGTTTTTTGGGTTTTGGTGGTGTTTGTTTTGTTTGTTTGTTTGTTTGTTTGTTTGTTTTATCAGAAATTAAAGGCTTTTGCAGGGTACGTTGCTGAGGAAAATACTTGCTTTTAGCATTTTTCAGGGTAGAAGAATTGGGAGCCAAGTTGTGAGCCAGAAGCAGCCAGAGGGTTGTGGCTGGTTAGCAGAGCCATAGCCCACCTGTTCCTTCCCCTGCTTTTTCCTTAGGGCTGTTGCATGCTGCTTTGTGTCCTGGGGCTGGTAGAGACTAGCAACAGAATCAAGGTGGGTAAAATCCTGATAAGGGAGTGGTACAGGCTAAAATCTATCCCCTCTCCTTTCTTCAGAGGAGTAGAGATGCTTCAGCACTGGTCCCTGCTTGAAGAACTATTGCCATGCTAAGTGATGAGGTGAGGTTACTGCCAAACAGACTATTAAAGAATTTTATTTCTTCAAATAGAACACACCTTTGGACTGTGTATTTTGTCCAGACTGGAAAAAGCACTGGGGCCAGACAGAGAAAGCCTTGCTTAAAAATCTCGTTCCTCTGTATTTCTGTGTGCTTTTAGTTGGCAAGCATATATTTAATGGACAGGCTAGAAGGGGCCTCCTTAAGTCAGTATAGAGAACTTGTATCTTAATTAACATTAGACATTACACAATCACCATGTGATCTGTGGACAAACTTTACTCAATTTTAGCAATCCCCAGGACAGCCTGTATATAAAATCACAGAATTTTTCTTAAATTCATCATCTTTGTTTCAGGGCTTAGTTGTACAGTAATATAGATGGAGAATTGTTCCATGAATATTTATTAGAAGAGGATTTTTCTGTCCGATGTGAAAAACATCTAAAGGACTCGTGTCCACTGTCCCCTTTTTGACTGTAACTAACTTAAATCTTAGGCTATTGAACTTTGGACTTGTGGTGTCATTAATTTGCGGTATTACTACTTTTTTTTAAGATGAATTGCAGAAGGCCAATAACTGGCAAACTCATTTACTAGATGGTGACTTGAGTTGATGGTGACCCTTGCTTGTCTGAAATCAGAAGCCCAGAAATACAAGAGGACTTTTTGAATCTTGATCACTGATGTATGCAAACCCTGCTTACTTAAATAACAGCAGATAGCTTAATGTTCATCATTCAAAGGGAACTTCTTATAACTTTTTTCTCTAGGTTCATGCTTGCTTTCTGCCCCTACTGCTCAAACTGCAGGGTTTGTGGCTCTTTACATACCAGCAGTTTAAGTTCTAAAGCCACTCTTATTGACCTGAGATCAGATAAATACTCTCCTGGGAAGTTTTAAGTTATTTGCTGACACACAGTTGGATTAGGAAGGGTACAATTTTGTGCAAAGTCAGACAAAAGTAGAGATGTTCCTCTCAGTGAAAGATCTTTGACCCTTGGTCTTTGCCCTGGAAAAAGGTTGAGGAAGCACTTTCACAGGATGTGTAAAAATGAACTATCAGCTTTCTTCTCATGAAGCAGACTAAACCAATCTACTTCAGCTCTATGGTCACAGAAGACCCCAGTTTAAGACTCACTGGAATTAGCAGAGAAACTGTAGTGAACTTTAGCAGGTGATAGATCAGGTCCAGAAAGCAAAACTTCAGGATGGGGCTTAGACTTTCTAAAAAAACCCAAACCAAATAAAAAAAAACCCAAAACCCAACCAAACAAACACAAACAAGCGAAAAGAAAACAAAAAAACTAAAACAAAACCCAAAAACTTCACCACCACAAAAAATCTCAAAACCTTGCAGATTTGCTGCAGTGTCTTCCCTTCCCGAGACAACTTGGAAAATGTTGATAGTCATGAAGAATCTCTTGCTTCTAGTTCTCAAAGCACAATGAAATTTTCGTAAGAGTGATTGTAGAACTAAGAAAACTAGATCTTCAAACATTTCATAAAGGATCTGTGTGTGGTTGGGAATAAGGGGTGTTGCATGGAAATAAAGAAATGTATTGTCAAAAAAAGAGTTCTTGAGTAGATTGGACAGAGCATCTTTGTAGTTTAAATTCATATGCTTTAATATATTCCTTCTTTCTGTCTCCTCCTACTCTTCCACTTCAGTGTTTTCTTGGAGAGGCTTTTTACTGCTCTGAATTAAAGCAATAATATTTTATATGCACGGGGATACTTGCCTGTTTTACATCTCTGGATGAATGTTAAAAATGCATTACCGCTTTTTCTTCTTTCTTGCCATACATGTTTAACTGACATATTTATCAGTTCTAGTTCTCCCAATGCTGGAAAATGAATTTGCTTCAAATTAGAGCTGTTTGAATGAGATCAGGGCACAAATGAAACCCATTACTGTTTGCCTACAATAGGGCCAAACCTCTGATCTCCATTTCAATTTTGTAAATGAAGAGTTGACTCTAATAACTTCAGTGACTTCACTTTGGATTTACACTAGGGGAGCAGAAATCAGAATCCAGACTTTCATGTTTTAGTCTGGGAAGCATTTTGAAATTCTTGTGGATGAAAAATACTAAAAATATACGTTGTTATTATGTTATTCTTTTTCCATATCCCATCACAGGACTGACTGTATATCCTAGGATGGTTCAACCCACACTTTTCCTAAATTTTACCTCTTTAATTTGATGATTATAGCTTTTTCATGTCATAACTCTACAGTTAAGGTTAAGCAATCATTTTGATTTGAAACCATTCTCTTCAGTAGCGTCCTGGGAGATGTGAATAAAATCTATTCAACCATTTTTTGAACTAGAATGTGGGAAGTTAATCTTTTTCACATTTTTTATTTATCCAGCCTTTTCTTGCCAGCAGTTTACTTGAAAATGTCCTAACGTGCAGTCTGCAAACTTGGCATGGACATCTGAGAAATAATTTTGTATATGTTAAATTGTTGTTAATAATAGTCTCAAGCAAACTGCAAGAGAAGAAACTGCTGGCTTAATGTATATTAAATATAACAAAGAACTAATGGAATAAAAGGTCTTTGGAAAGATAAAAAAACAATGCTGAAGTCATTGTGCACTATTGTGCAACCACATGAAGTTATCTCTTAAGCAAAGTTTGGATACTGAACACAGTAACTGTCCTCTGGATGCTGAATATAGCAACTGTCCTCAGGCTAGCAGCTTCTTTGTCTAGATCTGTCAGTCCACAAATGCATATCTGAAAATTAAAGCTTAAGATTTCATGAATAACTGAAGCTTAAAGATTAAATGGATGAAAAGGGGAATTTAAAGTAGATGCCTAAAGTTAGGGTTCTGGGCTGGACACACCTGGGAACAGCCCCAGTTCTGTGGGACCCCCTCACTGATGCGGAGCTGGAGCCTGTGGCACATAGGGCCTCTGACTCAACTTCCACTGAAATCAGTTGGAAACAGCCTTATAGTTTAAATTTGTCTCAATTAGGCCAAGTTCAGGGAATTTTTGAGGCATGTTTTCAAGCATGGGCTTTAGTCTTTTTTCAACTAGAACTTGCACTTTTCTCCTGTATGAGATGTGCGCATGAAATTTTGTACCAGCAGTTTGGTTTTCAGCTTCTAAAAATAAGTTGACTAGCCCAAACTTTTTTGATGGCTCAGTTGATCTTAAAGTGAGGATCAGAATGAAACTTTGGAGCTGTTTTGAACTTTGGGTGGTTTTATGTGACTTCCTGGTTCTTGAGTCAATAGTTGGTGGGGGGGGGGAGGGGGGAAGTGGAAAACACAAACCAGCATGGCAGCTATTCTGATATGTAGTTAAATTTTCTGGAATGATGAAGAACTTTATTCACTACTGGAACTATCTGAACTCAAACTAAGACAAGCCAGGAATAATAGCACTAATTACATTTCCAGTGGTGGGTTTTAAAATATCTCTTGTTAATACAATGGTAGCAAAAAGATTGCACCTGCATCTTCTACAAGATATTTCCTCTTGAAAAGTGTTTTACAAAAAAGACTGGTATGCTAAGATCCTTCTAAATGAGAAATCATGGTACAAGTGTGATGGAAAGGCTATCCAGCAAAGTAATTGCAGGAATGGGAGTGGAGCTGACTTTTCGTGTGCTGTTACACCAGTGCCTTGCTGGTGCTACTTATTGCCAGAGACAGCTGAGCTATGCTCTGCTCCTGTATAGTCTGTTCGTATGGCCCTACCTAAGAAAGTAAGGGAGTGTCTAAGCTTCTCTTGCAGTTTATGCCTTCTGATGAAATGAAAGCTCCCTTTCTCAATTTAAAATTTTGCTTAGATAGAAAACTAAAACTAAAAATGTCAAACATGACTAGGCTGAGGGGGAAAGTACCCAATGCAAAGTGTGTTTCAGGTGGCTAGCAGTTTATGTAAGACTCCATAAATAACAGAAAAAGACCTTCCAAGAGGTGTAAACCGTAATGAGTATCACCAAAGGCCTTAGAACACAACATCCTGTAAAACAGTAAGTACGGTTTAGTTTGGGTACTTGAGCATAGAAGCCAAATGACATTGTGCTTAGTAGTGTTCACTGAAGATCAAGTACAACTTCTTATCTTGAAGGTGTGACAAGGCTGGTAAGAGTATGTTATCTTGAGACCCCATAAAAATAAGCAGCAGCCAATCAGCACCTCCCTTTACTACTATCCTGCTGAAGAAATGATAATTTCTAGTGCATTTGTGAAGTGCATGCACTTTGCACAGTCTTTTTTTTTTTTAATAAAGTAGTCGTGATGGGAAAAGTCCCCACTCACTACTAGTGGTGAAGAACAGCTTTCCCACAGGTGTCACTTAGAGAAAGCTCTCCCTACCGTCATCTCTAGCTAGTCCTGACAGCATTTAAAGACACAATTTAAATGGATCCTTTTATACACTTCATGGAGGAAGCAACAGGTCTAGTTGCACTGGTGGGTATTTCAAATAGCCTTTATTGCAAACCTTTTCCAGGCCTATTGGCTGCTTCTGGGTTTTAGCCCTGCAAAAGAGCTGTGTTATGTAAACAGGAAACATATAGGAACTTGTTAATTGCTGGTTTATTTTTCTTCTGCAGCAACATAGACCGCTTTTCTTATTGTCACTGGAGGGATCAAATTACAGTATGGAGCTTGGATGCTGGAGAAGAATGTTAAAGCAGTAAACTGGTTCAGGCTGGAGGAAGCAGGAAAGATTAGTTCTCTGATTTCTTGATAAAGCCCATCAGTTGGTGGTGGGTTTTGGTGTGGTTTTATTGTTTGGTGTTTTTTGTTTGTGGGTTTTTTTTGTTTGTTTGTTTTGTTTTTGTTGTTGTTTTGGGTTTTTTAAGCCTTTTTTATAAATCTTGGTGAAAAGACAGCTTGGGAAACTGTCCTAATAGTCAAGGTAGTTGAGGAAAATTTCCTTTCTATCACAAGGGGATTCTTAGTGCTGAGGTTTTTTAAAGGTGTTTTTGTTGCCTGTGCTGTTGAACATATCTGTGAGAACTACAGAGCAGCTAAGATTTTACTTTTTTTGGGGAGCTGTGCTGGAAACTACAGATAGATGCCAACTCAGCCTTGCTTTCAGGAAGATAGATACTGTCTTGAGGCCTTGTGGTAGTAACACTAAGTGCACACACATGCACAAAAATCAACCAGAAAGTATTAGAGTTGGCTTTTATTTGAAGAAGACAGAGGAAAGGGTGCTCACTGATAAAGAAAGCTGTAGGCAGACATGTAAACCATTTGAGCATCATTTGTCCGCAGAGGAAGATAAGTTTATAAATCCATTGTAATCTTTATATTGGCACTAGATTCTTGGTACAATTACCCTTGTTTCTTTCATTATATCAAGATTCTCTACATCACTCTCTGCCTTTTATTTTTTGGTGCTATTGTCTGAGAGGTTGTGGTTGTCTCTTAATGGTGGATGTCATCCCTTTCTGGCTTTGTTTTCATTAGCAAATGCTGTGAACCATTTATCCTTGATAAATATAATAATTATTTACTGATACACAGTGTTCTTCTGTGATGTCACATAAGACACTCCTGGAGTCTGTTTTACAGTGGGATCTTGCACAACTGAACTTAATGTATGCCCCTAGATTAATATCTGAGAAAATAGATGTTTTTGCCCTGCTAATAATAGTTTCCTTATCTGTCAAGAAGTACAATTATAATTTCTGGGATCTTTAGGATCCATCAGAACGTAATCAGAAAATAACCCTGAAGTGTGAGGCGAGTGTTTCTGAGACCGATACTCAAGTCTCCCTGGGGATGACACCCCTCCTAGTAGTTCTTAGAGGAAAATAGTGGTGTTAATATTTTCCTGGGGGAGAGAGAGAGGGTTTCTTGTTGATAGTGTACTATCAGTGCCAGAAGCAGTATATCATTTGATATTGCAATATATTTAGCGGCATTTAGAAGGCCTGAGGAGACAGGACTGTTTCTAAGGAGCAGCATGTTACAGAAACAGTCATTGAATCAAAGTGAAAAGGGGGAGCTAATGAGACAGAGTGATGATACACTGAAGAGTTAGCGAGTAATCCTCAGGCAGTGATTTCTGTTCCCTTCTGAAATTTGTGAATTTCTTTCATTATTATAGTAAAACATTTCTGAAAAGACCAAGACCCTACGTAAAAGCAAAATAAATCATGGGCTAAAATGAGGAACTTGTCAAACATTTTGAAAAGTAACAAGCAAGTAGCAGGGAATGTTATATTAACCTGGTACTTCTTGTTGGTTACAGTTATTGATATAAAAACTTTCTTGGAGGTCTATGGCTCTCTTAGGATGGACACCTCATATACTGAATTGCATGTTTCCCAGGCAACAAATGCATTTTGCTTCTGTGCTTTAAGTTTATTTAGGGGGAAATGAGCCTGTCAGGATGTAGGGGACCTAAAAAGGGGAAGGAAAATGAATAGTTGCAACAGAAGAATATCAGACGAGAAGCAAGAAAGAGAATAAGCTTTATTCTCACTCAAAGCTGGATCCTGTATACCACAGTCCAAGAAGTAGCCCCAGTGAAGTTAGTGGGGAAACCTATGCAGGGCGAGTGAAGCTGGCTCCAAATTGGAGGCATTTATCTGAGAATGCCTTAGAAGCAGAAAATCTATCAGATTTCAGTTAAAATAACAATTCTTTACAGGCCTGCCAAATGTCTGCAAGCTTTCGGTGATTTATTGTTGAATCAATGTGCGGCAAACACCGAGGTCTGCCTTCCCCTTTTTCCTTGCCAAACAGAGGAACCTTCACAAGACCTTGGCACTTGTCAGATTTAAATCCTTAGGGCAGTATTTCTCACCTCAAGTGCAAAATTCACCACTTCCTTGTGAAAATCAGTATGGTTGAGAACTGGGTGTGAGGAGCAGAAATCGCTGCTAGCCTTTATATAAGATTCATTATGTGGGTTTTGGGTTTGGGCTCAGTAATGTCAGAAACTGGGGGGAAACTGCTAATCCTCCTTCACTCCCTTTCCCAATAAGCTTAAAATAGTTGCTTTAGAGTGCAATCTGGGCCTGCCTAATCTCAGTGCTGTTTTTTAGAAATAATCTTCTCATTTCCACTCAGCTTCTTTGAAACATAATGAATTGGAATTAGATGTAAATGCCAGCAATATTTCAAAGGGAGGCTGAAGCACAATGTCTGGTCTCTAATTAGTTTTGCAGTGTGTGGCCTGTAAACTTGATGATAAATGAAGCAATTAGCCATCAGTGGCTTCAATTAGATGGCAGTAAAAATGGTAACAAAATAGTCACCAGTGAGGAAATCTGCTCTGAAAAGTGCTGCTGTGGGTTGGCTTCGAGCTTAACAATGAATTGGGGCTAATTGGCTCGTTTGTTCGTTGTTTCTTGGGGGCAGTGCAACTGCCTAATTAATGAGCATTTTCAAGGCACAAAGAAAACAGGAAGGGAAGATGTGACATTGCTCTTCTCTCAAGGAGTGTTCTGTCTCCCTACGCCAAACAAAACACTGAGATGAGCACACCCTTCACTTGCTCCCCTCTTTAGGAAGAGGAGGGAGTTGGTTTGCACTGTCTTCCAGATGGTCACTTAAGCCTTGGATCACAGAGCACTTCTCAGACATTTATTGACAGAGCAAACTTCAGCAGAGCCCTCTCAGACCTTTTTCTTGAAGCAACAATAAGAAGTCAGCAGCTGGCTTGCTGTCATCATGCTGGCAGGAGAAGGGAAAGGCAGAGCAAGTCCTGGAACTACTGAGAGCAGCAGTGCTTTCTAGCTATGTTCCACTGTCATGTGTGGCTCTGTTGGTATTGACACCTAAGTGGGGGAAAACAACAATGCTGTAGTACTTTCCTGGTGAGAGACTGACCAATGTTTTCCCACTCTGACCAGTATTTTATTCCAGGATACTCTCCTCTGTATAAACACGACAACTTAATTGCTGCTGTAAGTGCACAGTAGGGAAAAGTCAGGCTGGTGGTAAAAATTGTCTTCTGCCTGTGATTCTGAATAACTTTGTCCCTATCTGTTAAGTCATACCTATCAATGATAATTATCATTTTTACGGGGAGACATTGAGTGCCCCACTTTTCATGAGTTTTTCAAAGATGATGAAGGAAAGAAGCCCAAATAAGATAAAAAGCCAAGTGTGAAACCAGAGGGGATTTTCAAACCAGGGTTTACGTTTTCAATTAGACGTTGTTATTGAAAACAAGAAGCCAATTTGTCAGAAGCAAAGGCTAATTTGTCTTCACCTCCTGAAGACCAGAGGGAAACAATACACCCTGCTCACTTCAAAACCCTCTGCCTGGGGAAACAGAAAAGGGCCTCTTGCTTTCAATTCTCCGAGTTCAGACTCTGCAGTATGTGTTTTAGAGGATGATTATTCCTTTCTGATGTACATGTTATCCTAAAGCACATCCTAATCTAAATGCAGCAACTGGAGGGGAGCAGGGTATGTGGAATTACTGTAGTGTCAACACTGGTTATGTGATTTGGGAGTAAACTAGGGAGAGACGGTGTCTGGCCCTGCTGATGAATTCATCTTTCAAGGTGTTAAGCCCATCTGCTTCCAGGAAAGCCATTGTCTTTCACTACAGATTTTACCAGAATGATACCAAGATGATTTGGAGAGTCTGTGAAAATTGTAAATTCAGCTTGACAGTATGAAAGTGCTGCTGTGACACATCATACTTAACACTGAATTATCTGCATTTTTTGGCAGCTCTGGGCTGAAATCTCTAGTGGGACTTCACTCATGGTGCATTCATTGCACAGCAGCCTCAACATTTTACCTATAGCAAACCAGAACGTTTTCCTGCTGACATGTGCTGCTGGGTGTCCCTGCTCATGCCTTCAGGAGCCCTGCATAAGGGCCCTGCCTGGAGCAGTCCAGGAGGGATTCCAGCTGGGTGTGGGTCAGATCCACACTGTGCTCTTCAGAGACTGATGTAATCTCAGGAGATAAAAGCAAACATTCTGTAAAGATGGGATGTGTTTGTGCAAAGTGATTTCCACTTACATAACTTTAAACTCTACTGAGTATCTTTTCAAGCTCTGGATGTCACTCAGTATCACTGCCATTCCCTGGAGAAAGACATCCCCAGTTGCTCAGAGAATAGTACCTATATCAAAATTACAAGTTTCCAGCAGTTCTCTGTCTGTTGATTAAGAACAACTACCTGGAAAAGAAAAATTAAAATTTCAGTGCCAATTTCCAGTGCTCAGTTCCCTGAGCAGTTGAGCTGTGGTGTTCAAAAAGGCTTTTCAGTATTTCAAAGAGAAATTTACCATTTTACTTCTCTTCAGGGAAGTGTGAACTGACGCAATTAGCAACCCTGGCTGACATCTGAGTTCTTAACAGGAGGAGTATGTTCTTGCAGAGCAGAGAGAAATAACAGGCTGCATTGCATCCCCTGCTAGCTGTGGTTATTATCAGTATACATATATTACAAGTAAACTGCTGGGCTGGACATTTAGCCCATAAACTAAAAATACTTCTAATGTTTTGCTCCTCTGTTCAGAGATTTGCAATTGGAAAAAAATAAGGTTGTTATTTAAAAACAGGCTGCTAAAATGAGACACATAAAATATTGCAGTATTTTTATTATATATAAAATGAAATATCTGCATTTGTTTTTTATTACTGAGTTACACACAACAAATGAATATGCTCTGAGCCAACAATTTCTACTCTGTTACACATGTGCACTGTGTTCCTCTGACTGCAGTGGGGTTTGCCTAAGCCCTTCTACCCAACTGAAAGAGCAGGCTGAATGATATTAGCTTAAGCAATGAGAGTCAACAGGAAATGGGGGATTTGGGATCTGAATAGTAAAACTAGCCTTGGAGCATGTCATTTGCACAATGGTAGTTTTTGGCATCCAGTGGCTTTGTGCTAAAAATGAAAGTTTATTCCTCAAAAATCTCCAATTTGGGGAATGTGTGGTGTGCTTGAAAGGGCTCAAAACCTTGCATGAATGACACCACTGGGGCCAGAGGGCAGAGAAAGACTTCAATTGCTTCCAGTCCTCTGCTTTGTATGGTTCACCAGGAATCAGAGAGCATTGTTGTGAGCAATGCCAGCATGTAGGACGTCTTGAATCACTGGTATGTGAAGACTGGTCAAATCTTAGAGCTAATAATATAAAAATTATGGCTATGACCTTACTGTTTCATCTGCAGCGGTGACACAATACCTTGCCTACCCACTTCACAGCTCCCTGTAGAGTAGGGATGAATGCCAGCTAAAATTGCCTAGAAAAAATTACAGGTTTTGGGGTTGTTTTTTGTTTTGTTGCCTTTTTTTCCTTTTTTTTTTTTTTTTTTTTTTTTTTTTTTTGATTCATCGCAGAAGGACAATCACAACACAATAAAGAGAAAAGATTCCTTATATTGAAGTAGCTTCTAGGAAGCATGCAAGGTCTGGACCTCTTCTTGCTTACTTCAGTATTAGAGTGTCATATCTTTGGAAAGATTCCTGATGTACATCAGTGGAAGCCAGTAAAGAATAAGGTCTGATAACTTCATGCAGAGATGAATAACAGAGTAGATTAACCATCAAAAAATCTTCCAATACTGGAGGAGAACAAAGCTTTTCATTGCAAAATTGTATCTGGATGCAAGCGGCAGAATAGAGGTTTGTCACATCAGAGAGCCTTCAAGAGCATATAAAGCAAACAGAATTTTGATCAAAGAGAAATTTGGGGAGCTGGTTTTTAAAGGGTCTGAGCATTGCCAAGAAAGATCTTTTTCTTTTTTCTTTTTTCTTTCTTTTTTTTTTTTTCTTTCTTTTCTTTCTAGTTCCCTCATCCATTGCCTATGTTAACACCATAAAGGTAGGAAGCAAGTCCATGACCCCTTCCATGTTGGTTCACAGTGCAGATATATAAGCCATATGTTGTCAAGCAACAGCCTGGCTCATCCTGCATGCTAATATTAGAGAGGACTGATACCCTTCCACATGAACTCCACCTATAGCTGTGCCTTGAAGACCTGTATTACTTTCAAAATAGATTTGAACCCTTAAGCCCCAGTACTTGACAGGCTTAATTCTCACGTACCTTCAGTGATTGCTATCTTCTCTTTAGTTAGTACTCAGTGAGAGCCATAGGAACAAAGACTGGAAAAGACTACATGCACACATGACTATCATTTACCACTCTCCCCATTAATGCAACCTGGGATGTTGAAGAATAGTCCCTAGTTCCTTTCCATTATGGTATCTTTCAGAGTGATCTGTAAATCAGTTATCACTCTGGTGGGATTAGTTATCATTGTGTCTGATTATGAGATCAAAGTATGATTAAGAAGGTATAAAATAGCAGGAGGTGTTAAGTTCATAATATGAAGACAAACCTCATTCCAGGATTAGACCATTACCCACCACAAAGCTGTTACTCCATGGATTCACCTACCTAATGGCTTAGTCAAATACTCAATTCCTTGACTTTACTCTCTGAACAGGTGAAAATTGCACTTAATTGCAGCCAATGAATTACTGTATGAAAGGTCAAAAGTTTTTCCTGGCAGAGTACAGCTAAGGAAATCTTTGGATGGGAAGGTGTGGAGGAAGATATGAATTTTAATATTCTTCAGGACTAGAACAAATATGATGTCTTGTCTATGTCCTTAGTCATTCATGAATATAGGAATATTTAAATCCGATCATTTTCTTAGGAACAAAGGGTTGCTCAAAAGTTAGCTACCTAGACAGTAAAATGTGAAATGTCTGCTAATTTTTCAACTTACAAAGGTAGGGCAAAAGGAACCTATAAATCTGAATACTCCTTAGTCACATATAGTATTCATCTCATATCTGTTCATCTGCTTCTGCAGGTGTTAAGCAGAAATATCTGTATTTTAAGTTGTTTATTTGTATTTATTTGTAACCTACAGATCACATTAAGATGAATGGAAAAGACTTACCATCCTTTCAGGGTGGCTCTCCTTAAATTTGGGATACAGGAACATGCACAGTCCCTTGATGTAGTGTTCTGAGGATAAACCAAGGCATACCAGGGCACCCTTCAAAATAGTTACTTGTACTGGTAAGATGCTCAGGTGGACCAAATATCTTCTAGTGACCATCATGGGCTAGTAAGTTCTCCATCAGCATAGTAAGGAAGTGCATAAACCTTGACAGCTGCAAGAGAATTTTTGTTTGTGTGTTTATTGAGCCTGTTCTAAGCAACTCAGCCAAGTTTTAGTAATTTCTCTGGCAATACTCATGACACTGGTGTGAACAGCTTTGGGGTTTTTTGTTTGGCTATGTTTTTGTGGGTTTGGGTTTTTTTTACGTTTTGTTTTATGCACAGAAAAGAGCCCAAGATCAAGGGACCCCTATATTCTTCCCCTGTCAGGCTGAAGGCCTATCCCTACAATCTAAAAATGAAAACAATGAATGGAGGCAAGTCCATGCTTGGGGCAGCAGGCAAATTCCCTCCTTGCCTACCTTGCCTTCCCCCCAGATGCCTCTACAATAGGTATGAGGTCCTGGCTCTGTCTGAGGGAGGCCAACCAAATGAGGATGTGGACAATGTGCCAGAGGTGTCTCACCGGTCAGTTAAGCCCACCACTTGAATCATAACCACATCCATAAGGGGAAAAAAAGAAGGGTTATAGTAGTGGGTGACTCCCTTCTGAGAGGAACTGAGGGTCCAATATGCTGGGCAGACCTGCAGCATAGGGAGGTATGCTGTCTTCCTGGAGCACGAGTTAGGGATATTAATAGGAAACTTCCTAGTTTGGTAAGGTCATTGGACTACTACCCATTAGTGGCCTTCCATGCAGGTGGTGATGAAATTGCCAATTGCAATCTAAGAGCTATTAAAAGGGACTTCAGGGCCCTGGAAAGGATGGTAAGGAAATCTGGGGTTCAGGTAATATTTTCCTCCCTTCTTTCAGTTGTGGGTAGTGACACTGGGAGAATCAGGAAAATCCAGTATATTAATACATGGCTCTGTGGCTGGTGTCACCGCAAAACCTTCAGGTTCTTCAATAATGGGATGGTTTACACAGCACCAGGATTGCTAGCCTCAAATGGGAATTGCTGGGGGAAATCTCATGGGACCCAGTACTAGAAAACAAAGTGGCCCAAGATAGTTGCTCAGTATTCAAGGACCACATCCTACATGCTCAAAGTCAGCGCACCCCAATAGGTAGGAAATCAAGAAAGAGGGACAGGAGGCGTGCATGGTTAAACAGGGAACTGCTGGACAAACTCAAGTACAAGAAGAGAGTATATAAATCATGGAAGGAGGGGTTGACCACTTGGGTGGAGTATAAGTCTGTTTTCAGGGGATGTAGGGAGGCAACTAGGAAAGCTAAGGCCTCCTTGGAATTAAACCTTGCGAGGGAGGTCAAGGACAGCAGAAAGAGCTTCTTAAATACATTGCTGGAAAAACTAACATTAGAGGCAATGTAGACCCACTGCTGAATGAGGTGGTTGCCCTGGAGACAAAGGATGTGAAGAAGGCAGAGCTGCTGAATGCCTTCTTTTTCTCTGTCTATACTGCTCGAGACTGTCCTCAAGAGCTCCATTCCCCTGAGGCCCCAGAGGAATCCAGGATAAAGGAGGAGTTTGCCCTGGTTGAAGAGGACTGGGTTAGGGATCAGTTAGGACACTTGAGTATCCACAGATCCATGGGTCCTGATGGGATGCATCCATGGGTGCTGAGGGAGCTGGCAGATGTCATTGATAGGCCACTCTCCATCATCTTTGGTAAGTCATGGGCGACAGGTGAGGTGTCTGACTGGAGGAAAGCAATGTCACTACAGTCTTCAAAAAGGGCAGGAAGGAGGACCTGGGTAACTACAGACCAGTCAGAGAGTTGTGGTCAATGAGGCAGAGTCTAGTTGGAGGCATGTATCTAGTGGAGTCCCTCAGGGGTCAGTACTGGGACCAGTACTATTCAACATATTCATCAATGATCTGGATGAGGGAACAGAGTGCATTGTCAGTAAGTTTGCTGATGACCCGAAACTGGGAGGAGTGGTTGACACACCAGAAGGCTGTGCTGCCATTGAGAGACCTAGACAGGCTGGAGGACTGGTCAGGGAGAAATCTTATGAAATTCAACAATGGCAAGTGTAGAGTTTTGCACCTGGGAAAGAACAACCCTAAGTCCCAGTACAGGTTGAGGATTGATGTGTTGGAGAGCAGTGTAGGGGAAAGGGACCTGGTGGTTCTGCTGGACAGCAGGATGACCATGAGCCAGCAATGTGCCCTTGTGACCAAGAAGGCCAATGACATCCTGGGGTGTATTAGAAGGGGGGTGGCTACTGGGTCGAGAGAGGTCCTCCTACCCCTCTACCCTGCCCTGGTGAGGCCACATCTGGAATACTGTGTCCAGTTCTGGGCCCCTCAGTTCAAAAAGGACAGGGAACTGCTTGAAAGAGTCCAGTGCAGAGTCACAAAGGTGATCTCTCCCTTATGAGGAAAGGCTGAAGGAGCTGGGTCTCTTTAGCTTGGAGGATACTGAGGGGTGACCCCATCAATGTTTATAAATATATAAAGGGTGAGTATCAGGAGGAGGGAGCCAGGCTCTTTTCAGTGATGTTCAGTGATAGGACAAGGGGCAATTGATGTAAACTGAAACATAGGAGGTTCCACAAAAACATTAGGAAAAACTTTTTCACTGTGAGGGTGACGGAGCACTGGAACAGGCTGCCCAGAGAAGTTGTGGAGTCTCCTTCTCTGGAGACTTTCAAAACCTACCTAGACATGTTCCTTTATGACCTACTCTAGGTGATCCTGCTCTGGCAGGAGGGTTGGACTGGATGATCTTTCAAGGTCCCTTCCAACCCCTAACATTCTGTGATTCTGTTTTGTTTGGGTTCTTTTTTTAGAATTCACAGAGACTTCTTGCTGCTATCCTGAACATTTCCTCTGTGATTTTTATTTTACCATTCAATTACAAGCAAATTAGGAAATTAATAAATGATTAAGTAGTTGAGCATCTATTACTTTAACTTACATAAGAGTTACCTTATTGAGCAAAGGTAGTATTGCACTGGTAACATTATACATAAGTCTGATGTTTTAGGAAGAGTGAAGTTCAGGGCACAAAATTCTGGTTTTTGAGCGCTTCTTGGAAAAGGCTACATTATTAATCTTGTCAAGAAGAAATTTGGATCTACTGGACCTAGTTCTCCCTCCTATCATTACCTACCTACCAGAAAAAGTTGGGGTGTTTTTGGGTCCTCTGAGCCCCCAGCCTCAAAGAATGAGATCTGACACTGTCCAAAAGACATCATAGACAAGAGCAAGAGACACCTAATGGCTAAAGGTTTGTTGGGCTAGCTCTGCAACTCTGTCCTTGAGCACTCTGTGGTGCAGGGCAGAGGCTGAGGCAAGCATCAGGGACAGCTGAGAAATTGTCTGGTTAAGGAAAACTGATCTTCAGTTAGACATAACACTGAGATGTAGAAAGCTCAGGAACAAGAGGCAGGTGGTGGGACACACACTGTAGGCACCTTTTTTAAGAGGCTACCCAGATGCTGCATACATGAAGGGTTTACTGTTAAGCAACTATTCATAGCAGTAATGCTGTAACAGTGTAATTTTTTTCCCCTGTTACTCGACTTTCATTGCATTTACTTCTATGTGCTAAGAACCAAATTTCAGTCATTTTGAGGTTTATCTTTAACAAGTGAAACCAATGCCTAGGTGAGCAACGACTGAATGCTTTGAGGACCCATTCACTGTGAACCATCCTATAACAAAAAACAAAACAAAAACCCACAAACCAAAATGCATACAAACAGAAAACAAACCCCACAAAACATTAAACCTCTTAGTTACCTGTGGGAGTAGTAAGGGGGACTGAAAGCTCTTCTCCCATCTCTACCTGGATGGTAGAGGAAATGAATGCCAGGCATGAAAGTAAAAAGATAATAACAATTATAGGCTATCCAAAGCATGTCTCATGTATGACAGATGCTGTGTATAATCAAGACACAGGACTGGTGTGCACAGTGGAATGATGGATGGTTATCTCATTTAAGCTACAGTGAATAAGGTTCTGAGAAGGACTGCCAGGCTTGCTTTTACATACATATTTTCTGCAGCCAGATGAAAGTAATTTTCTAAGAGCTGGCAATTGCTAACAGGGTGTGCACTGATGGGCTCTATCCAGAGGTGAAGGTCTTTTCCACAGAGGCTGAATGCATTTTTGGCAGCTTATGTTGCTCAGAGAAATCAACTTTTTTTTGTAGCTGTTTGATATCTCAAGGATCTGTGTTATGCTGTGCAGTGGTCTTTACAGCAAAGTGGATTAGAAGTAGATTAGAACTGCAGCAAAGAAGACTTTACATCAGGCTCTTTCTGTTTGAACTTTCTGCACTTCACAGTTCAGGTTGTCTTATTGCTGAGTGTCTCCCAACCAGGAATCTAAGGAAAAGAAGTGTTTGTAGTTGGTGGGACTTTTTTGTTGGTTGGTTGGAGTTTTTTTGTTATGTTCTGATTACTTGTACTGCAATATAGAGCAGTGTCCAGAAATCTGACCCCACGTAGTAAAGGCAGATAGTGAGATAGTCCATCCCTTAAGGAAGGTTGAAATACAAGAAGATAAATCTGAAAAAAAAAAGGTGGAAGGGCACAGAGAGAGATGTAGAGGTTATATAATTTTCTTTTGGCTTTGCAACAGAAAGGGAAGAAGAACTCTGATTTCTCCTGTTGATATGCCAATATGCACGTCTACATAAAAAGTAAACCATGCTGATGCTGTCTTTTCACACAATTATATGCTATTTGCAGTCCATAGCCCCCAACATCTATAGAAAAAATCTGAAAGATCCACTGGGGCTGTGATCAAGACCTGCAAGCCAAAGCCCAGCTCTAGGACACAGATGGTGCAGGACCAGATCTGTGAGACAAAGGATCTGGCTGATCAACAAGCTCTGCCAGCAAGGGCTCTGGTGTCTGCCAGCTCTGTCATGACAACTTGGACTGTGTGGGGCAGCTAGGTGAAATAGGAGACAGGTGAACATGTAGGGGACAACTAGGTTGTGGGCTAAAACCATTGAGAAAAGGAGAGATGGTCTGAATTATAACTACCACCCTACAAAAGTTACAGTTACTGGATGGCAAAAATAACTAGCTTTAAAATTACTGTGTTGGTCCAAAAGATGCTCTCTTAATGCTATTAGATGGATGCATGCATGAAGAGATATGTAATTTTGAGCTTCATTGAACACTATACCAGAGAATATGGTTTTTAGTGCCAATGCCAGGAGAAGGCCCTGCTTGTCACATGAACAAAAACTGCACTCAGAGGTGACCAATGAATGGTGAGCTGGTTACAGCAAGCTTGTGGATTTATTAGGGTACCCTTAGGTTCTCCTGGTTTTGGTTTGTTTTAAAGTCTTGCATCCTGGACATATGTATTTATATGAGAATGTCTCAGGATTGTTTTTGTTTCTTGTTATTATTCTTAAGTACACCAAGTCCTTAAGGAGGAAATCTTAAATATGCTGTGCTTAATACAAATTTCTTGGAAACTAGAAGGCAAATGAAAGAATTAGAAGGGGGTGTTGCTTTGCTTTTGCTTGGTTTGGTTTTTTAAAGCCATTGGAATTTTTAGGCAAATATAATGGATTTTTTTTTTATGGATGATTCAACACTTTTAATCCTTTGGCTTTTCTCTGGAGTGCTTCTGAGAAGCCTCTGAAAGAGGAGTTACACAAACCTACAGAATTTGGCCTGTCATGTACTCTATCTGATCTGATTTTGCTGTGTTTTGTAGGAAGCCTCATTCCTACCTGGGGAGGGTGAAGCACAGTTTGGAAGCTGGAGATGACCTTTCCTCAGGCACCAAAGTTTAGAGGCTTAGAAACACTTCCCTCCCGAAAGGCATGATGACAGCAATAGAAATGAGAAAGGAAGGAGGGGGGAAGAAAGAGAGTGGTTGTGATACATTCTGAATACCTTTATGCTATTCCTTGGCTGTTGTCCTCTAATTATTAAAACATGCTGTTGGCTAATACATGCGGTTTATTTCCAAGAGGTTTGCAGAGAATTATTCACATTTATGCATTTCATATCTCATAAGCCTGGGTATGAATAATAATGTCAGACACTGGATTGTCCCGAGCAGCCTTATGTCAGTCAAACTCTCAAATTCATACCAACAGTTAGCAGTAGTTTCTGGAAATTAGACTTTTTTGATGTGGAAGCAATACTATTCAGGTTAGATGTTTTAAAATATTGATGGTGGTGTCTTTAGCTCTTTTATTTGTGAATAGGTATAGGTGGCATGGCAGTTATAATACCAGACATTATTAGACCTAGGACTCTCACTTCTGTTAGCACTGGTAATTAGAGGAATATTAGTCCCTTACTCTGTGGAAAGCATAAGGCAACTCTGACTATGGAAAAACTAATGACATCAAACAGATTGCAACAACTGCTTACCTTTCATCACTTGCATTGGGACTGTGGGTTGGATTATCAAAGTACAACTTCAGGAGCCTTTCTGCCTGTGAATCTCACACTCATTAGGCATGAGGTACATTATTTTTCTCAGTGGTTGTCTCTGATCCATCCTGCCTTGCTGACTTGATATTCCCTCTGTGACTCACCTAACTACAATGCCACTGTTTATTCAGATTACCAAAAAAAAATCAAACAACAAACCACACTAGATTCTCTGTGGATATTCTTCCCCACAAAAAGCCCAAACACAAGACTTCTGCCTTAAGGACATAATTAAGCCTCCAATTAACCAGTACACAGAGTCACACCAGAACAGATCTGTCTTTGGTTAGTGGGAGCAAAATGAAGTCGCTCCCATTAAGCATCCCATTTACTGAAATTATGGACACCTATTGTGGTTGTTTTGCATTTCCCTGCCTATGTAGAACAGCCAGTTCCTTCTGTGGCCAGCACATCTTTTAGCCTGGCTCCAAATCTGTCCCCCAGCAGTGCCTGGCTATGCACCTGGGCTCCCAGGCAGAGCTTGACCTGTTGAGGCAGCTGCAGTGTGTGCTCCTGGGGAAGTGCCTGTACACTGCCCCCTCCCTTTCACCGCATCATAGAATCACTTAGGTTGGAAAAGACCCTTAAAATCAAGTTCAACCATTAACTTAACACTGCCAATTTTACCAGTAAACTATGTCCCTAAGTGCCATGTCTACCTGTCTTTTAAATGCCCCCAAGGATGGTGATGTATCTTGCTTCTCCCTCTGCATGCTGAGGCCTGCCCGCCCTTCTGTTGGCCCATAGAAATGGTGAGAGTTTGGGAACATTACAACCAGTGCAGTATTTGTATATTTTAAAGCCCAGTGACAAGACGGGGAGAAAGGTAAGATCTTACGTGCGGCACCTGATACTATGGTAATGCACATACATGTGCAGAACTAGGGAGTGGGGGATAGCAAATGGTCTTTTCTCACTATCTCAGATGAATAATTAGAGTGAAACTGAGCTTCACAGGCATGTTCATAGAATCTTATAATTGTTAGGGTTGGAAGGGACTTTAAAGGTCATTTAGTTCCAACCCCCCTGCCACTGGCAGGGACACCTCCCACTAGATCAGGTTGCTCAGAGGCCCATCCAGCCTGGTCTTAAAAATCTCCAAGGATGGGGCTTCCACCACCTTTCTAGGCAACCTGTTCCAGTGTCTCACCACTCTCATGGTGAAGAAATTCTTCCTAAGAGAACCTCACCAGTGCAGAAAAAAAATTGTCAAATCAAATTTCCATTACGGGTGCTGAATCACAGGGTTGTAAGGAGCTGAAGACAGCATTGCCCAAGTGTTTCCCTGGGCTTTTGGTAGACGGAAGGGCATGAGTAGTGCAGGGTGAACTGGCTCACTCTGGGTGCAGGTCTGGGACCCGAGGGGGATGACAGCTCCAAGATATACCCCTCAGGAGCCTTTGCCCCAAATCCACTCTCTTCTGAACACTAGGATTAGGGTGTGTCCAACCGATCCTACGTTCTCCTCATACCATGAGGTTTTATGGAAAAAGTCTATCCATAGATCTAAGCCTAACCAGACTTTGCTGTATTGAGACCTGGTTGATGTTTCCTGACAGATGATTTGTCCTATGACAGCTACAGGAGAGACTAATGAAAAATGAGAAGAATGTGCTGGACATCTTAGCAGCCATATTTCACAGTGTGGTTTTGAAACCATTTGTTTTCTTAACTTCCTGAGGTCAAGCGTTACGGGAGATGGATGTCACCACATGTGCTCATTTGGAAAAATAGTGATGGTCAGGCTTTAGGGTAGTGAACTGTGTTATGGGAAGGCAAAGAAATTAAAAAAAAAAAACCCCAAAAATTCACTTGTATGGCACATGGACAGGATTTCAAAAATCTCAGTTCAGGATGTTGATTAGACAAATTCAGTAGGCCTCTCAATTATTTCACAATTTGTTTCAGGTCTGAATAAACAATGCATGAATATTCAGAACTACTTCAGGGGTTTTTAATTTAATAATAAGGCTTTCTTGAATTCAAGTATGAATACAGACAGACTTCAATCTCTTCCAGGGGACTTTTACTCTCAACTTAGTACGCAACCTTTTTATTATTCCCCAGATACTGGAAATACACTCAATTAGGATACCATTCAAGCATGTGAAGATCTGAATTATTAGGGCAAATGATCACTGATGTTGTTTACTGAAGAGCCTAAAAGCTAGTAGGTTTTGAATAAAATACTTCAATTTAAAATGTTAGATTAATTCAAGCAACAAAAATGCAATAGTAAAGTTTTTAGCATTTATATGTTATCCTCACTCCTGGCTCCAAAATACTTCCCAAATAAGGATACACATCCTCATTTTACAAATGAGGAAGCCTGATGTAATTTATTTATGTTTCAGCACAGGGCTAAAGACCCCAAGTCAGCTGTTAGGGGGACCAAAAGGGAGTGCTGGTCTCCATACTCCCCATCCAGTGCCAAGCCCAGGGAGCAGTGGGCTGCCCAGTTTGGGAGAGTGAGAGTTGTGTGAGCCTCTGGCCACTCCAAGCCCCCAGGCACTTTAAAAGCTTTAAAGCCCAAGCTGGCTTTAACTTTGTGGCTGCTGGGTGGAAGTACTGCCCTGCTGGATGTGCACTCTCCCTGTGGTGCAAGACACCTGGGCACAACTGGACTGTGATGGTCCATGCTGAGTTTGCTACAGCAGTACCTTACCTGTATTTGATTCAGTGCCTGTGCAGTACTGCATGGGTACATTATCCTGGTATTATCTGTGGGATTTGTCACGCAATACCCGCTGGCTCTCCTAGAAGTGATATGGGCTGGTCCCTCTTGGTAGGGAGCTAAGAATGCACTGCTTCAGGCAATAATAAAAAACAAGGTGATGTTCCCTACACTACTTCAGTTTCCTGTCATGCTGCACATTTGTGTGATACTTGGTGTATCTAGAGATGAAAAAGAAATGAACTGGAAAGAAAGAGTATGACAAAAGTGAATGGTATGGTATAACAGAAACTGGTTACAATGCATGAAGTGCCAGTATGGAGCAGTTATGCTTAAAAATGCTGAACAGATGGCATAGGACAATGCAAAGATTGTTTAGCATTACCCTGAGGTATAGTGAAATATTGTCAGAGGTGTGAGAATGTAGTGAGATTTTCCAAAGAGGTCTTTTGGGACTGCTGACACACCTCAGTGTGTCACACTCCCAATTGGGAGACAAATTGAAACTAATAGCTCAGCAGGTGAGACCAACAGGATGTGCACTCATGTTGTTAAAATGAGGCTTTAATAATAGGCAGTGGGACAGTGCTGTATATTTGATAGCTGTTTTTGTTGCTATTACAAGTAATTTATTTTATGCAGATGTCAGAAAAGATAATTTACTAGTAGCAGGATGTTATGCAGAAACACTTCAGCTCTTCTTTCAAATGCCAGTGTCCGTACATATGACAGTTTGTAGGGAGCTGTGAAGCTCAGGCAGCCACTTGAGAGTGCTAAAAATAAAGGCAATTTACTGGATTTAAACCAAACTTGTACAGAATACATTAAATGAAGGGAAAAAGAACCTAAACAGTCTACTATTTTTTTCAAGAACTTAACTATTCCAGTTGGTTAACTGCACAAGTGTTTGAAAAGAAAAAAACTTATTAATGACATTGGACTTTTATGTACATTTTTAATGTATTTTTTATTCCTATACTGCATTAAAATAAAGAAAAAATACTACTACTTTCCTTCTTTCTTGACTTCTGTCTGAAAGTACGAGACACAAGTTGTCAAACATTTGCATGCATTTTCTGTGGAAACAGCCCAAGAGTGTTTTCAGTTAAAAGAAAAAATGCTCTAACATTTTGCAAATTATATTGCTTTGGGATGTGATGATGCTGGAGAAGTGTTTTCTGTTTGGGGTTTTTTTATTTTGTTTTGGGGTTTTTTTTTTGGTTGGGGTATTTTTTGTGTTGTGGGTTGGGTTTTTTTGTTTGTTTTGGTTTGTTTTGGGGTTTTTTGAGTGTGTTGGTTTGGTTTGGTTTTGGTTTGGTTTGGTTTGGTTTTTTTTGTAAAAAACAAAAATTTTCATAGGTCATCTGTCAAACTTGAAATTTTCCTGTGCTCCACAAAATCAGCAGGTGGTACTTGCAAGCAAACTGTATCTTCTAATTTGGCAAAAAATCCCCAAAAGAAAATACATGAGAGATCTGCAGTTTGTTCCAGTGTGAAACTTGGCAAGAAAAAAAATTGCCTGCAAAATCAGGGCTTACTTATTACATTAGGAACTTTTTCTTTTTCAATATGCAATAAAGACACGAAATGTCTCCTGGCTGCTCCCTAGAGATGGACAAAGTTCTTCCTTGAATTCTTTCTTACAAGAAATGCACGCACATAATTTCCATGAAATCAAAAAGCAAAAGCTGAAAATGTTGTTGGATTGCTTTGTTTGTTTGGTTTTTTTTTTTTCGGTTGTTGCCCCAAACAAAAACCCAAATAAATCACTTTTTTGACAAAACTCCAGAAAATCAAAGATCGTTGTTTACTTATTTAATTTCTGCTGAAAGTTTTCAGGAACTGTTTTCTCTGCCTGTCAATTCTCCTAACCTCCTCCTCTCTTCAGGAAACATCTCAAGTATCTTTTTTTCAGGATCACTTCATAAGCCTGTGTTATTGTTTAGAAATATTAAAACTCTCAATGGGACTATACAATTCCTATGAATTCCTGCTTGTATTGTGTTTTTAAAGTACACATTTATAAAATTAGGCACTTTGTTAAGATTTTTGGTTCTGCAGTTCTGGACAAGAAAAAGTCCTTTCCTGTGAATGTCAGATGTTAAGGCACCAGGACCAAGCCAAATGGCTGCTGGCCTGAAATTCCTTAGGTTTATGATCCTTCGTGAGAGTGTTGTTTAGAGGTGGGCTCTGGTGAAAGGCTGTGCCCTGGAGAAGGGATTTTCTGACCAAAGAGGGCTGGCAGGAGCTGAGTTGCGGCACTGTAACCCTATCATGAGCCCTCCTGGGATCCTCTTTGAGCTCTCAGCTCCAGAGCTCAGGGAAGCTCCTCTAACCCAGCCTCCAGTAGCTGTAGGCCATAAAATGTTTCTTGTTATTTTTCAAGAACTGTTGCCTGCTGTGCTCTCTAGCTTTCAAAACCTGCATTTTCCGGAGGCTCTCTTCATGTATGCACAAGAGTCCAAGCAGCCTTTAGGATTACTGTAACTGCTTTCTTACCTTGCAGCACCCTCTGAGAGATCCCTTGACAGCCCCACAGAGAGTAACCTCCATTCTATGTCTGATTTATTGCTGCTTCTCCTCCTGTTGTTACAGTAGATCAATGCCACACTGAGGCAGTGACAGTCTCCCTGTTGGAGATGGCCCTGTTTTAACATGAAGCTCCTCAGGGAGGTGGGTGGCCTGGCTACGCCACTGCCAGGACTGATGTCTGACAGACAAACAGATGAGGAAGTCAGTGGGACGTCACTTTGCACTATTTTTCCCATCACACCCCCTTCCCCCCCCCGCCTTCTTCCCCAGAGTTTTCAGGCTTTCTGCTTGTGTTATTTGTAAAGCAGGCTTCCAACAGCTTTTCAAGGGGGAAAAACTGCTGACATACCATCATTTTGGAGAGTAAAATAGTCCAGCGAAGTGGATGGTGAAAATAAACAGCCAGACAATGTCAAAATGAAACACAAACATTTAAGCAGAGCTTTGTCACTAGTTTTTTAATAGTTCATGAAAAAATTCAAAAATACTTTTTTTTTAATGCAAGAAACAATAAAATAAACAAAAGCACAGTACATTAGCAGAAACTGCAGCTGAGAAGACCTATACAGTAAAGATTCATCTTCAATGACTGGTATCTCCATGGCTGCAGTGATATTGAGCCCGTAAAACTGAATCAAGATTTAAATTTGAGCTAAATGTCTCTATCTGATTCTTCCCGGTCTTACACCAGGGTATGCAAGTAGGATGGTTGATGTTTGCAGGGCTAAAATCCCACATCCAAGAATAATTTCTTCCTTGTGATATACCTCTGCGTTTGCTGAATAGCACAGCCCTCAATGTTTTTAAAAATTAAATCAGCAAACTAACATTTTTTTTTCTCATGAAATAAACTATACTTGTCCCAGACAACACATGTGGGAATTAATCTCAGACAGAGGCTTATTTAATTGATTAACTTTTAGATATGGTGGGTAACCACATTGGAGCTGATACAATAAATAAAGCCAAGCATATGCTTCACCTTTGCAGGGCTGGAGTCTTAAAGCTGAAAAGGTATAAAAGAGCTACTTAGCTGGAAGCTACTAAATTTGTAACCTTTCTCTCTTCTACCATGTATGAAAGAAAATACCTAGCATTATCAACAGCTTCATTTATCGTGAGTTTAAGTGTTGTTCCTAGAAAATGGCTCCCACTAGGATTTAATTAAAAGATACTGTCACTTTTTCCAGCATGTGTTATTCTAGTCCTCATAAAGTTTGTGGGAGTTAAGGGTAGGGAACACATTCTGTCTTGGACTGATGCAGGATTCAGCCTTGTACTGGGTTGTAAAAATTGTCCCCCGACATTTTAGCCTCAGATCCTTGTAAATGTTCATTCAGCATTAAATTTCTATCTGAAACATTGAGCATCGATAAAATCAAAAAAGTTATTTTGTGTTCAAAAATTCTCCCATCCAGCTTCCAGAAATTGCTTGCATGTGGCTGGTGCTTGTGAGGTGTCAGGGACTGCTGACAGCAAAGGAGTGGTGTGAATGCCAGTGCCTCCATGAAACCCTTTTCATCTAGACAGTATGCAAGGCTGGCAATGTGTGCACACCTAGCTTGTAATCTGACTTTGAAACTCTTTCATGGCCTCTCTGCCACAGAATATTAGGATATAGATGTGGCGTTGCAATGTTTTCAACTTTTCCATGGTTTTTACTTGCATGCTGAAAATAGATGGCTTCCCAGAGCAATGGCTGTGAAGTGTAGGAAGAGATGCCTGCTCATTCCACTCGCTCCCACCAACTTGTTTAGAACAGGATTTCAGAGTCATGCTGATAAAGGTAATTTCAGCCCAATTTCAGACTATGTCCAAAGAAGAAAAATAAGTGAAAGCCCTAATTTTTCTACTTGTGGATTTACTGTGTGTTTCTTAGTTTGGATCATCTCTTTTGGCAGCCTGGATTTACTTTCTCATTACATATCATGCTGCAGCCATAATCACATCTTGTAGTGTAGTGCAAATAATACTTATTTTTCAGGCAAAATACAGACCTAGGGGTTTCTAAGCATTGTGTTATTTCTTCTTTTTTTTTTTTTTTTTTTTTTTGTTTTGTTTTTTTTTTTTTGTTTTTTTTTTTTTTTTGTTTGTTTGTTTGTTTGTTTCTCTCTTTTTTTTTTTTTTTTATTATTATATTGAACCTATGCCTGGAGTAATATTTTCCTGGTGTATACAGTACCGGTGGCAGGGTGGTGAGGTTGCTATGCCTCAGCTGTGCTTGGGGTATGTTAGGTATTTTTTTGTGGAACATGTTGCATCCCTCTCAGTGCTTCCATCAGTGATGTCTTGTCTGGGGCTTTTGGGAGCACTGGATCTGGCTGCCTCTGCTCTGCACACTCAGGTAAGCCATGATCTGATCCCTCAGTAGAGTGGCCATATGGGATGCTTGCTGGCCCCATGATAAGCACTGAAGTATACTGGGGGCATTTTTGGGAGGGATGTGTTAGCTGGCCAGGTACAATGCTGAGAGTTTACCTGGATGGATGGTAGCCCAGGCTGTGGCAAACCCCACAACCCTGCCTCTGAGCAGTCAGGTGGGGCTGCCGCATGCAGGTGTCTGGGGGATGGGCCATAGGCACAAAAAGCTAAAATTGAGATGATGGAAACCTGAGAGTGACTGGAAACTGGTATTCTACTCCAGCTAATGGAGACATTCTCAGATGACAAAATCTCCCTTGCCAAACACTGTTGTATCATTCTCTTGCTTTAAAATATGAGAGGAAGAAAATTTTATGCTTATTTCAGTGAGTAAAGGAAAATTCAACTAGCCCAGACTTCTATACTGCAAAATTATTTACACGGACAAATTATTTACTTACTTGTACACAACATGTGTCACAAATCTGTTAAGAGACATCCAGGGTGTGTTTTCTTGTTTGAATGCTGAGTTTGGGCTTTTAACATTATAGTTGGAAAAACTCAAAAACAACCATATGTATCATATAGTTATATCCATATTATTTCAGCTTCTATATTATTTATGCATAAAATGTATATTTTTAAATATAATTTTTATGCATATATATGTTTATACAAGTTATATATCATTTATTTGGAACATATTTCAACCTGGTGCAATACTGGTCTTGTTTCAGAGAATGCTATGCAATAGTAACTCAGGATTTGACTTTTTAATACTAAACTGCCAAAATATATGCTTGGCTTCACACATTCAGCAGACCCACTGCTGCGCAAAGAACATGAAATAACAAATTTAGGCCTGGTGCTGTACATACTTTAAGTCAAAAGCTTGCATGACTTAGTCCAGAGTGTTCCTCTGTGGAGCTTCCCCAGTTTTCATTAAAGACGGTGTTCTGTGCTATAAATGAAGCTGCTCCAACAACAAAGAAAAAAAAAAAAAAAAAAGAGGAGGAGGAAAGCAGAATAAAAACTAAACAAAATATTCTTCAAAATTAAAACCATGAGGATATTTTTATGCAGGCCATGAATGTTTTGGACTGATATGTTTGTGTGTGTTTTTATATATATGTAAAACCCACAGTCAAAAACATGAATAGTGCTATGTCTGCCATGTTTATGCATAAATTTTTGAACCGTTATACAGTTAGATATTTTTAGATTTATTTTTTTTTTATAAATATGTAGATGGTTCATTTGGTGTACTGAAGGGCATAGGAAAATATGTGCCTGTATGATCTCTGCATTTAGTCTGATTCAGTAATTAAGATTTCCACACAGTCAAATCTGGAAGGTTGGAAAAATGTTAAAAGCCTAATAAAAGCTGGTAGGGCAGAGAGAGACCCTGGGATGTGATTCTGTGCCTGTAGCACTTTGGCCCTACAGTAGTAAACCCAAGTTTGTTCTCTGAAAAGCTGCAGCATAACCTGGTATGTATTCATACCTGCAAAAGCAGGGTTTTCTTCCCCAACCTTTTCCATGTTTACAACGGCATTCTACTAAGGATATCATCTATGCACTGTGAGAAGAAAGATAAAGTATTTTAATGGGGAGGAGGGAGAGCTTGCGACAAAGAAGCACTATCACCTAGAGGACAGACACTGCAGCTTTTGAGTGCATGAATGTAAGAGAGTGGGATGGAGACCTGAAGGCCAACACATTTTCTTTTATTGGGAATCACATAGCATAGGCAGTAATCCTTCCAGTCGCTTATAACTGTGCTTCCCTTGGACTGTAGATTTTCCTTGTGATCAGGACAGGTAGAAAACATGATATCAGTTAATTAGCCTTTCATCATAAAAATTGGCAATCAGGAAGGGTGGAATGAAGCAGCTGTAATGCTTAATGATTTTAATTTTTTTGTGGGGTGTATAAATCTCACTTTTTTTTTTCTCTTACTGGTAAAATATTATTCAGGGAATTCAATCAATGTGTTACACATCTTTCAAGGATTCTGTTTCTCTTTGTAAAGTGCTTCCCTTACAATGACGAATTACTGATCTATCGCTCTGGGTTAGTTGGCCATGCACTCTTATGCAGCATGGACAGACGAGGCATGTAATTTCATTCCTACTTGCTTTGCACACTTTTCCTTGGCCTGCTGGCAAAAGCCCTCTGGTGCCAGGTCTCACATTCCAGCTGTTGTGCATTTATCTTACTATTGGACAAATACTTTATCATCTCATAACTTTTTTTTTTTTGGAACGGGGCTGCAGGGCAGACAATATTTGTGGGAAAATCTGCAGAGTCTGGCTGCATTTTCTGATACGCTATGGGATGAAGTGTTTTGTCTCCCCGACATTTAAAAGTTCACAAACAGAGAGACATTTGGCTAAAGACCACCAAAAACATTTTGCTGAGCCCAGTTTCTGCATGTCCCTATTAGATGCAGCAGCAGCATCCCACACTCGGGGATATGGGTGCTCCTCACCTGATGATGCCTTTCTGTTTGCAACACAAACATGCTCCCTTGCACTGATGCTGCTCACAAACTCCCGTCTGTCACTGTAATTGCCTTCTGACAGCTACCTGTGTTTCCTCATCCGTTTCCCCTTTTTCCGGTGAAACCTGAAACCAGGTGAAACTTGCTCAGTGTTGAATTTCACTTCCAAATTGAAATTCAAAGCTCAAAGTAGCCCCAGGTCTTCCAAGGTTCACCAGCCTCTTGTCAGCCCCAGGACTCAGGCACGTACCAGTGTAAGCCAATTTAGGGCTGTATGTGGAAATAATGTAACTCACAGTCTTTTATCATTGCTTTTGCCTGCACTTTCCTTTAAAAAATTGATTTCTTTATTATCTGTCTCCTTCCTATTTGTGTGCCCTCTATCTGATCGAATATATTGATTGTGTTATTGCATCAAGGGCTTGACATGTCTTAGGTACAGGGCAAATGCCCATTTTTTAATGGATAGCATAGTGATATAAGTTAAAATGTATGACAAAAATTTCACAATTCATAACCATGTCCAAGACAAATCTCTTACTGAATTGAGAAGTATTGCTTGGGTGAAAATAAACAGGTATGTCCAAGTAGGCACAAAATTTGTTCACAGGTATTATTTTTGATTTTATTTTTTTTTTGATTATTTGGGTTTAAAAAAAAAAAAAAAAAAAAAAGAAGAAGGGATACCAGTGGTAGTTTACTTTGGATAATTCTGCTAAGCAGCTGTCCTTTGAGGAGATTATGTAAGCTGAACTAATTGCCAAACTTCTGCTGCTTTTTCCTTGGTAGACATAATTTAATTCTATGTTAAAGTTCCTGGCTTTCACTCCTAGTTCCTTATGATTTGTGCTTTGTGTAGGGCCAGGGATGGTGAGTAAACAGTAACTATGGTAATCCTAAAATTCCTCTGTTCCTATGCCAGGCTTTGGATCCATCTACCTCATAGGTGCATATTAGAGTTGCCTTAAGGCTGTTTTAACTTATGCCTACCTGACTCCCAAAGGAATATTCACTCAGCTGGGAAGAACAAGACTGTCATTACTGCACAGGTTGCATTTATTGTTTCAGGGTAGTATTTATGTTGGTCATATTTCACATTTATTTTTAAATCAAAGGTTTTCAGGAGTGGTAATTTCATAAAGAAACCAGTTAAAAACATGGGAGCTACAAAACTTACTAGAGCCCAGTATATTGAAAGTATCCGATTCTATACATAAGCTTCATTAATTATAGCAATGGGGAAAATCGGAAAAGCACCCATTTGATAAGGCACCAGCTGTGCATTGTTCGGGAGTCTACAAAAATGCTCCTACTGTTGCAACTTCTAGCAGAGTGACCTGTGGGGGAGGGAAAGTCATGATAAGAAATCTGAACAAGAATGGAAACACGGGCCTCGGCACAGAGGCATTATTTTATCACTGTTTAAGACTGTGAATTTTTTCAGCATATCAAAATGACTGCCCTATGCTGTACCAGTGAGATCTACTGTGAAAGTTCAACATTTGATCTGCCCCAGAAGGTCTTGACTGGTGCCTGTGGTGGGAATGGAAGTATGAGAGCAGAGTTAAGTTACTGTATCAAATCTGAGGAAAGTTTTTGATAGGAGAAAATAGCTGTATTCTTGATTCCCATTGCTATTCTTAGAGAAACTAATGTTTCAGTCGCAGCTGGAGCTTGGCTTCTTTCTTTGCCCAGTCCTTGGGAGGGTCACAGGCAAGTCCTGAAGAAGTGTGCTGACATCCATGGGGCAATTTAACCAAATGAAGTGAGGGGCTGGACATGGTGGGGGCAGAACAATGTGCCTGTCTTTGTGGTTCTCACTCCCCTCTGCATTGCCCAGCTAGACTCTCAGCTCTGCTCCATGCTATCTGTGTTCTCTTTAGCATTGAGTGAGGCTGTTGCCTTTCATTTGCACTCGCAGTTGTTAGTGTGGCCCTGAGGTTGCTGCTTCTTCCTCTTCCCATCCTTCCACAAACAGTCTCTGTGGGGAAGGTAAGTGGAGCTCTGAGTGCAGAGCTGAATTGATAGCTAATGAATAATGCTGGGATGGGTTACATGGCAAATTTTTTAAAGTGGGCTAACTTGATCCTGTGGTATCCTTTTTGATCCATGGAGTGATTAAAGTCTTGCCACTACTCCTGGAAGACTCTAAAGCTATGGATGGAAATTTAGTTATGGGCAATTTGCCAATTGCTGTTTGCAGTGAGAGATCAGTTCTCCCTTCCTTAGGGTAGATAACCAAAACCCAGCATGGTAGCAATGGCACACTGACACAGAGCACACAGCAAAGAGCAGTGCACAACGCCTCTTCAGTGAAAACTCATGAAACCTGCTGGCTTCTCCGTGAGCATCTGACTGGAGACCCTAGGGCTGGTGGACATGGGCAGCATGCATCTGACAGTGGAGTAACTATCAGCTTCAGAAAGAGCTGCATGTCTGCTCTCAGCCTCTGAAGCCCTTGCAAATAAGTAAGCACAACAATGAGAAGGCAGCAGACTCTTCCTTCAGTCCCTTCCCATCTGCTGTGGTGGTGACCCAGGATCTCACCAGCTAATTGATCTGTTCGTTGTTTTTAGCATAAGCACCTCTTGTACATCTTCAGTTGTACAGATCTTCAGATACCGTCTCCTGCTTTCACAAAGTGACAAGTGCCTGGATCTGATTTCATTGCTGGGCAGTCTTTACAACCCCACCCCGTACAACTCTACACACATCCTGTTAAAGGGAAAACTGAAACTGAGACTTTGGTGCTATCTATCCTGTGGCTGACTATTCCCCTAAGGGATACAGTGTTCTCCTTTCTGATAAAAAACCTTATTCCACTTGCTGTCTTTGTTCTTTTACCTCCCTCATCACCACCCCTTCTCTGAAACCATGAAATACCAAGCTGTGGTGTCCCCAGGCATGGTGGACACAAACTTCTGTGCTAAAGAATAAAAGGGACCAACCTTTGGTTCTGCCAACAGTTTTCACAACTGCATTCAAGCTGACCTCTGCCAGACACTGAGACCAGCACCAACACCTCAGCTATGGCAGTAGTGACCAAACTCAGCCATCCTGGGTACCACATCTGGGACTCATTAGTCTCCCACTGGGATAAGCACTGCGAGGCAAAGGGAAGAGTTCTGCAAACTATGCATGCCACAGAGGGAAGGAGCCAAAAGCTTCACAGTGACCTCACTATTCCCCTGGTATTGAGGTGGAGCCACATGTGTTTCCTTGCGAAGGCAGCCGCCAGTGTGAGAAGAGAACTGAGAGTGCTCTCTAAACTGGTACAGCTCCTAGAAAAAGTCCTTCTCTGTTCATAACTTAGGCAATGATCATTCCATCACCATGACTCCTTGCTGATGAGGCCCATCATTTGTGCTTCTGCCTGACCAACATGTCTCCCATAGGCTTTCACCTCTGCTGGACTTTTGACACTGGCTTTGCCCAGACAGTGCTCGGGGACTGCTTTGGTATGATGTCACCATGGCCCTGCTGGGAGTTTTGGGACCTGCTATGCAAGACAACAAGGACTGGGTTTCAGCCACTGAATACAAAGAAAGATTTATTCTTCCACAGAGTCCCTGGCCAAACTCCTGATATCAAAATAACTATGGGGTTATCTACATGTTAAGCAATGGCAGCATCATGTCACCTGGGGTCTCCTTGCCCTAACTGGATATAGCAGAAATCTCAGCATGAGTACAAGACAGCTTAAAGGATTAATGATTAGGACATCCTATGCAGATATGCAGGACTGTGGGATAATATTTTCACCATCGCAAAAAAAAATCCATAATCTGCAAAACATCCTGTCTGTTCCTCATCCTGCCTCTCCTACAAACAGTGAGTTATTAAAATTTTAAACTCTGCTTCAAAGGATAGTCATGAGAAATTAAAAGGAGATCCTGGAGGCCCTGTTTGTGGCTTAAGTATTTTTCTTTTCGCTTGATTCAAAATTGTACATTCCACAAAAAAACCCAAACAAACAAAACAACAACAATATATATATATATTGAAAAAAATATCCATAAAGGACAGAGTACCAAACTTCCCCTTCTCTCTGATTTATTGCTTTATTAAAGCTTGGCTTTATTTTTTATTCACTCTGTATTATTCACTAGAAACTTGATTGCTATTAATTATTAACTAGAGCATTAAAAGGCCAGACTAGGTCTACAGAAAGAATCCTTGCATTGGATCATGTAACATGTCCCTATCTGCTTTACTGGATCACATACCTCACCTCTGAGTTTGACTGCAGGCTCCATCAGAGAGAGCACCAGTGCCTTTTGCTGGCTGTATCAGCCTTCTGCCCACCTCCTGGGTCTGCAGGGAGCCAATCTGTGCAGCAGGTGAAAGACCAGGTTCAGAAGAGCAATGCAATCTCTGACTTACTCATGGGGAAAGTCCTTACTCTCATATCTGGAAAGCTATTCCTTACCAGTCACCTTTAATGTAATCTGTGCTAATAGGTATTCAAAAAAGAAAGGCTGCTTCTCTGCCCTGTAACTTCAGTGGTTTTTTTGAGCTATTGTAGACACTGTCGATCTCCTGTCTATGTTTTATCTCATGATTTATCTTTTTCCTCCATTTTTCAGAGCTCTCAAAAAGCTGGGTGAGGCACCCAGAAGACCATGAGTGCTGGCAGAATCCCTTGAGAGGCAATGTACACGGTGCTGGAAGACCCTGCTGGCAAAACCCTCCGTTCTCAAACTGATGTGCAAGCTGCCCAGCAGGAATGGCAGTAAGCAACTCTGTGGTTCACGTTTGCTCTAATAAATAGCATCTCAGTAGCTGATGATAGTAGGTAATAGGACTCTCCAAAATAACAAATGGCTTGAATTAAAACTATTAATTTATCAACAGATTGGTGAATGTGTTTACTAATGATCTAAAGGGCTCCCTCTCATATTTTGACCCAAATACATGAGTAAAGTGTCCCTGCTTCATATTTATATGTGTGATGGTTTTGCTTTTCATGCACCTGCTATTACTATTAGATTGCACTGATGAGCAGAGGCAAAGCTTTTCTCTTCTGAGCAGTTATTGAGTTACATTTATTTTCTTGTGCTTTTTACTTGTCTCTCTGGAGAAGATCTCAGGTTCACAGGCTTAATGCCTGAGTGATCCACAGAGCCCCATTTCCTGCACATTTCAGTGCTTCAGGTAACAAAAGTCATCTCTCTGTGGTCTCTGAAGTGGAAAAGCTAACTGTTCCCTTCACAGAGAAACCCTCTTTTGTTCCTACTTTATTACTTATGACTAACGACATTATGAAGGGTTTTGCTGTTTTATCTGGGCCCTTGCTGGTGCTGTGGGTATATGACAGTGTGCATTCATGGGCTTTTTGGTATGCTCCCAAGTGAATGTGCTCTTCACAGCATCACTTTGGGCTGCATGGCACATACCATGTTTTGGACAAAATCCTCATTATTTTGGTGACACTGTGTGTCCTCAGTACTCCACATGACCCTTCCCTGCTCAGGGAGGATTACCTTGACAACCTTAAGGGTGGGGCTTGCAAAGCAAAGGGTACAGCTATCGATTCTGCATCTGCCAAGGGTGAGCATTATCTCCATTTCACTGCTGTCTGGAATTGCTTGTTATTGATTCTTGTAAATTGTCTCCCCTTTTTTTTTTTTTGGTCTGAGGGCTGCCCAGATGAACAGCAGACGCTTGAGAACTCTAAATAGGAGTCAGCCACAGAGTTCAGAGATTAATCTGTCCCTTTGGGGTGCTGAGCAGCCAGCAATTCAAACAGCTTGTTATAAGAGGCTTAACAATGCAGAACAGCTGATTTCAGATTCATCCATTGAAAACATACATTCATGTTGTTGGATGTTGGAATAATGCTAAATCACTTTAATCTAAACCACATTTGAATACGACTCCCACAGTTTAAAGGGCACTGAATTAATCTTGTGAGTAACAGAGTTGCCTTGTAAAATGTATTTGTGTGATGTCGTAGGAAACTTAGAAGAAACTTCACTGTGAAGGGGGCAGCTCTTTGAACTTGTAAACCCTCACTGTTTAGAAATATATAGCATTTTGAACACAAGTCTAAATGTAGATGAATTTGAACAAACTGTTCCTCTGCTTTCCCATATTTTAATGTGCTCATCAGTGAATATTTATGTATGAACCCTGTAGTAAGCGCAGTCGTCATTTCTCATCTGTCTCCAATTGGCAGATCGATGAAAAATTTGGTGTGCTCCCACTCAATTGAAAAAAGTAACTAACAGGCTGCTGGGTCATTTTTTCTCAACGTTAATCCATCATTATCACCTGAAGTGCATTACTTTGAAGACTGAAGAAGGTCCATATTTCAATTTAAATGATGCCTAACAGGTATAAGCTTGACATTTTCAGTTCCCACTAAGGCTTAAAGAGCTGACAACATTTTATTTTGCTGAGAATATATCTTTTCCTCCTCAAGGGTTTCTGTACAAGGACATAGCAGTAGGCATGCCGTTACGCTATCCAGAGACTAGTCTAGTTAGTTAATCAGAAACTCCTTCATTTTGTAGTACTTTTATTCCTGTTATTTCATGGGTTGGTTGGTTTGGTTTTGTTGTTTGGGATTTGTTTGGTTGTTTTGTTTTGTTTTGTTTTTGGGGGGGTGGGGGTGGGGATTGTTTCTTCTTGTAGTCAAAATCTTCATGATCTTGGAAAAGAAGGATGATGGTGGCAGATAAGATACCTGCTTTGTTTGGGAGGGAAATGCAGAAATCTAGTTTTGAAACAGCCAGATGGGCTTCATCCTGGATCTATAATGCATCAGTGGTAAAGAAAGGCAGTATCCCCTTTTGGGTGAAATGGAAGAACTTATCTCTGTGGAAATCCTTTTGGCGGTATAATGGGTTCTGTAAACTTGCTGTGGACCAGGTCCTAATCTGTGTGGAATCAGGACTGCCCACAAACAGAAGGACGGGGATGTCACTGGTACCCTATATCCAGAAGGCATTTGAAGAGGGAACTCACTTCACCAGAGTATGTTCAGTCCTTCCCCCAAGGCAAATATACGCACAAATGCATGCCAGGCGTAATACAGTTGCCAAAGGTTGCACATGTCAGGTTCAGTCTAGTCTCAAGAACCCACAGATGTTTCAAATCAAATGTTACCTTAATAGGAATAATGAGGTGTTTGAGAGAATATTTTGGGCTGTGCCATGTGAATGGGAAAAATTATCTTTGCTCTGCTCTGGGCATTCTGTTCATCTGAGCATTTTCATCTCAAGCACCTTCCCATAAGTTATCTAGAGAAGAAAGCTGGTAATTTTTCTCTATGGCAATGACGGGTAGAATTTACTCCCTTTAAAATATCCAGATACACGGTAAAGTATTCTGAACAAATGTTGAGCGGTCTATTTCCAGAGCTGCTGGGCTGGGGTGCAGGCACTGGTCATGGTACGTACTCCAGTGCCAGGCAGCAGGTGCAGAGCTGCCCATAATAGGAGGAAATCTGGGGAAATGTACTTCCAGATGCACTTTATTTCACCTTGGGCACAGCAAAACCATGTCTTGCACCAACTAGATGGACTCCAGTCTGGATCTGTCAGGTAGGGAAGATGGTAGCTCCTTTTCAGAGAAAGGAAGAAGCTGCAGCTGTTAGAAACCTGCTGCCTAAAAGGTCATGGGAGAAGATGGAAAACATTTTTACACAGCATCCTGCTCTTCCTGGGAGAGTCCTCAGGGCCTGGGCCACAGCTTTTGCTGGATGTAATTCACTCTCAGTTTAACTTTGAGGATTTTTTTTCTCCTCACTCTACCATTCCTTAGAGAATCCATCTCATGCTGAGCAGTTTTGCGTAGTTAATTATTAACTATACACAATTTCAAAAAAGTGCTTTGAAATAATTTCCTTTTGTTTATTTTATGGAAAAAAAAAGAAAGTAAAAACACCCCTCCTCCCCAATTACAGTGTTTCCTTTACTAACATATTGCATGAGATTGTTGTTTTATGGGAAATTACACAGCTCATAAACTTCTGGAATAATTGGTATCCAACAGCGTAATCAAATCACAGACTATAAACAAAAGAAATTTTAAGGTACAAAATCTTCACTGAGCTCGTCTCCCTAAACCAGAATTTTTGGATGCATCTTTCCAGGTCAGCAAAATCTAATTTACCTGCTTTGCTTGAAATATTTACCCATCATAACAACCTATTCCTATGGGTAGCAGAATATTCAATGTTTTTAAACATACTGTATTAATATCATATGAATGCACTGACCTAGTAAAGATTATTCTCAAAAGGGTCTAACAAAGACACACACAATAGCATTTATAAATAGAAAGGCTGAAAGGAGACAGGCAGTTGAGCCAGAATAAAAGTTTTTGAACCTGGAACCCTGTACAACTTTTTTAGGAGTTACTGATGTATATTTTCCTGTCCTCCACAAGCTGTAAAGCATCACTAATCCCTTTCTGTTTTTTCTACCCATCTAGATTTATACTGCATTCCTCAGTGTGGTAGCTTAACCTTATTATCTCAAAGCATTATATCTATTCAGATATATCATCCTTAGGTCATAGGTGGTCTATAAAAATAAAATTCAGTAAGATGAATTTGTATCTGCATATATAATGGTCTGATCCTTACGAGATACTATAAATTTATTTCCACCTCCTGTGCTGGTGGTACACATCAGCTAAAGAGCTGACAATAAGTACTTAAGACTATTTATATATATATGAGGAGAGAGATGCATAAATATATATACATTTTGAGAGACATAAATATGTACACATTCAGATTCTGTTCTCTGAAGAAAAATGTTTCAGAGGAAACCATGGATTCCTCAGAAGATGAAGTAGAGGGCCTCGTAAAAAGGGTCAAACTTCATCTTGAAAATCAGTATTTTATGTACAGGGAAAACCATGGATTAATCATATCTATGTGCATGGATAAACATATATGCATATCTTTAGATCAAAATGTGTCTTTACATCCTTGCACTGAAGGCAGAAAACCCAGCCAGGCAGGTAACATCGACCAGACTTTTATGAATGCCCCAGGTGTCTGCCAAGTGAAAATCTGCCAAGTCTCCAAGACTGTAAACCAGGTGCCCTAATCTCTGCCTGCCTCAGCCTCCTTACCAGAAAGGACACGCTACTCACAGTTCTTCTTTTGTGGTGTTAGAGCTGAGACCTCTGAGGGAGTATCCATAGATATATCATTTATATTCTTCCCACATGTTTTAAAATCCACACTCCAAACCCTCATGCATTCTCCATTTCTGTCCATCATTCACAACTGAGTGAAATGAAGGACTATGAATAATGGTAATGTAAAAAGCAGCAGGCAAATGTAATCTACAGCAATGCTGGGTGGGGAGCAGCATATCTGACTGGACTTGGCTTGTGTTTATATGGGCTGCTATTAATAATAAACAAGAGTCTCTACTCCTTTGCCATATGATAAGCATCATGTTCAGTATAGAGTTTCAAGATTTGGATCTGTCATTGAAACTTCTGAAACAATACATACATGACCAGACCTGAACCATCTCAACTGTTAGAAATACAGCTGTTCTGCAAAGTCCACTACAGAGCCAGGTGCTGCTGCTGCTGCTGCTGTGAGAGCAGCATTTACAGGATCTCCAGAGGAAAAAGGTCACATTGGGCCAGTGTGGTTTTCAGTACTCAGTTTTCCTTTGGTGATATTGTTAGACATAGAGAATATTTAAATAGGGTTTATGGCAACTGGCAAATCAATTGCCTTGAAATGATATGTATAACAAGGGACCTAAGGAAAGACTAAAAATATAATCCCTAATCTAAAGCATCTGACATGTTTTCTGGACAGTAGTTTGGTATTACCCAGATGTATGCTCACAGAACTGTCTGTGGAAATCAAAACCATCCATCATACTGAATTTAGTTTAATTATAAAAGTTTTGCTTTTCTAGTGAAGTTTTAATTTCAGTTATTTCTAATTTCACACTACTTAGCCTTTCCTTTTAAATTACATTCTGATGCACATCCATCACGCTAAAGCTGTTGAAATAACGAACGCAAAAAACCACAAAGCTGATTCCTAAAGGAAGACATTTCAATATTCAAACCCCTGTGTTTCTAACAGATGCATTCCTTAATCATAGCATTATCTTTCATTTGTGAATTTATTGAAACAATGACCATTAATGAGTATGAGTACAGTGGTGCATGTGTTTTCAGATTCTGAGGACACTTGAGACCTACTACCACTTCAGCCTGCACTGCAGCTTAGACAGACTGCTTCTACAAGCCTGACCATCTCTTAGGTAATGCCAAAATACTGGCCTTCCTGAGGTGAGCAGTGGGATTTAGTAACCCGTGCACAAATCCCCACCAGTCTATGAGTAGCCAACAGCAAAATTATCTTCATGCATAGTATTTTCTTGTTTGTGCTACGAATTTGCCCTGGTTGGGGTCTCAGCTGGCCATGACTGGCCTGCTAAGAGGTTTGGGGTCAAACTCCTGCCTGAAGGGAGTGTGGTGAACACCAGCTCAGGTCCTCACAGCTTAGAGCTGCCATTCCATGGCTGGGCTACCTGGGTAAATACTAGACAGAGCCCCTGCAACAGCCAGAGAAAAGCCAGCAGTGAGGCAATGCAGGCAAACCAGGAGCAGGGCTGAGCTCAGTCCCTAGCCCCTTTAAAGCCCCAAGCAAAGCACCCTCAGACGTGCCCTCACCAAGCAGGGCATGGGGCACAGAGTGAGGCTGTCCTTCTCCAGACAGTCCAAAGCTTTTCTTCTGTGTGGGAAGACAGCTGCGTGTGTCAGAAAGCTTCACTTCAGCCTGGAATAGTCCCCAAAGGCTACCTGTGGTTTAAAAGTTGGAAGCAATGTCATGCTGGCTTTCTATAACATGTGAGTAGTAAAAGTAGATAATTCCAGGCTGATTACTTAAAATTTTTCAGTTGCACAGTTTAAATTGATATAACATATATTTAGCTGTAGTCCTGCTCATTTGAGGCCCTTAAAGGATTTAATTCCTCCATGGAAAACCCTGAAGACTGCTGCACTAGGTTGAAATCTGTATTCCTGTGACAGAAAAGTGCCTTAATGGAACCTTCGTCCTTTAAACAAATCAAAATTAGATCACCAATGTCCTCTTTTAAAATAGCTCTATTACCTCTGTATATATTTGTTTTGATTTAATATAGAAACATAGAATGTGTGGTTTGGAAGGGACCTCTAGAGATCATCTAGTCCAACCCCCCTGCTGAGAGCAGGGACATCCTCAACTAGAGCAGG
>JANHGN010021173.1:46563-60348 GCA_024605025.1 Megaceryle maxima
GGCAGAATCACCTCTCTGGATCTGCTGGCCACACTTCCTTTGATGCAGCCCAGGATGAGATTGGCCTTCTGGGCTGCAAGCACACACTGGCTGCTCATGTCCAGCTTCTTATCTACCAGCACCCCCAAGTCCTTTTCTGCAGGGCTGCTCTCTATCACCTCCTCCCCCAGCCTGTATTGATAGGGGGGATTGTTCCACCCCAGGTGTAGGACCCTGAACTTGCTCTTGTTGAATCTCATGAGCTTGTTGAATCTCTCTCAAGCTTGTCCAGGTACCTCTGGATGATATCCCATCCCTCTGGTGTATTGACAGAACCACTTAGCTTGGTGTCTTCCGCAGACTTGCTGATGGTGCACTTGATCCCGCTGTCTGTGTCACTGATAAAAATGGTAAACAAGACAGGCCCCAGTACGGACCCCTGAGGGACACAACTTGTCACTGCTCTCCATCAGGACTTTGAGCCATTGACCACTACCGTCTGGATGTGGCCATCCAGCTAATTCCTTATCCATTGAACAGTCCACCCATCAAATCCATATCTCTCCAACTTGGTGAGTAGGATGTTGTGGGAGACCGTGTAGGAGGCCTTGCAGAAGTCCAGATAGATCACATCCATAGGCCATCCCTTATCTACTGATGCAGTCACCGTCGTAGAAAGCCGCTAGGTTTGTCAGGCAGGATTTCCCCTTCGTGAAGCCATGCTGGCTGTCCTTGATCGCATCCCTGTCCTCCATGTGCCTTATCAGGCCTTCTAGGAGAATCTGCTTCATGATCTTTCCAGGCACAGAGGTGAGGCTGACAGGTCGGTAGTTCCCAGGGTCCTCCTTTCTACCCTTTTAAAATATAGGCATAATATCTCCCTTCTTCCCATCACTAGGGACTTCACCTGACTCCCATGACTTCTCAGATATTATTGAGAGTGGCAACTACCTCTGCCAGTTCACTCAGAACTCTGGGATGCATCTTGTTGGGTCCCATAAACTTATGTATGTTCAGGTTCCTCAGGAAGTCACCAACCTGATTTTCACATACAGTCGGAGTGACTTCACCACCTTGATTCCTGCCTTGTGGTTTTTTGACTTGGGAGGTGTTGGGAGAGAGGTTGCCAGTAAAGACTGAAGAAAAAAATATGCTGCTGAAGACTCCCTCTAGAAATTCTAGGTTAAAAAAACCCCTAAACTTGTCATAAAGTCAAGAATATCATAAAAGAAGCTTTAAGCAGCTCTGTTGTGTTTGCAAGTAATTATTTGCAGTGCCAGTTTCGTGAAGATGTCAGTGCCCAGGATCCTGAACCTGGCACTGGAGTGCTCATCCCTATAGCAGCTGCAGAGAGCAGCATATCACCTGCAAGGGAGGACAACCCCAGCATGGTGGTGACAGTGGCCATGGTGACCTGTAAAAGGAGAACAAGTGAAATAGCACTCACTTGCTCCCCTCCCAAGTCTCAGAAGTCTTACTTGAGATTTCCAGTCTTTGGCAAAGAACTAACTGAAGGCCACATTTTTTTAATGTGAACAGATTGTGTAACGAGAAAGAATAAACTTTATATATATACTCCAGACAACATTATTATTAGAAAAAACATGCAGGTTTTCAGATTCTCTTCAGAGTGAGATTTTGTAATTTTTTTTTGCAAATGTTACCTATTAGGAGCACACCTCTTCTCAGGTGACCCTGTTCATGTGTGCCAGTAGCTTGCTATCTTCAGTGCAGTAGAGGAAATAGGAAGCAGCTGTAATTAACACATCTGAATTTATACATTCACTGCAGACTCCTCAAGGAGCTGGGATTTACTAATGGTTAAAGATGAGTGGTCATGTTCTGGTTACTTAGTGTAAGTATCTGCAGCAATGCCTGATTTCTCTTTTTTTTTTTCTGAGCTTGAGGAGCTGAGCCATTGACAGTAAGAGTTTATACAATTTTTTTTTTTTTTCTTCTTAAATTTCATAATAATGAAGGAGCTTAATTATGACTAGGGCTTTTAGAAAAGTATAGCTTTACATAAACTGTAAGATGCTTCTGAACCTTATGGGTGTCTTTGACTATATTGGTGGTCCTCACCTGCAGTTTAAGCAATATATGGGGGGGGTTAAAGGATGAGGTAATGAAGTTACATAAAGTTCTGTTGTCTGATGATCTTACAGTTCAGTATATGACATTTCTCACAATATAAGGGTAAGCTGGTACATACAGAGTGATGTGGGAGACCACAGAATCTACTAAATATACACAATTTTCTTTTTCTGAGTACCTAGGGGAATGCATTTACAGTGTGCTGATCAGGAAGGGCTACATAGTCCACAAGAGTAGTAACATTTCTATGTTAATTTTCAGTCCATCCTAAAGATTTGAATTCAGCTTATAATTTCTAAATAACTGGAGTAACCATTCTGGCTGTGAGGTTTCATATTTGTTAAGTTGTTTGGTTTTTGTGTTTGGGTTTGTTTTTTTTTTTCCCCTCCTGTTATTTAATTTATTTTAATTCAAATAAGCTTATTTTAACTGCACTTTATTTTTCATTTTATGAAAGTGTAACTGAAGTAGGATAGACACAGGTTTACATTCTCAAAAGCCCCCCAGAGCATTTTTTTTTTTTCTTGCAGCACAGCAATTTGTGGCAAAATCTTGGTTTTGTAATAAAAATACTGTTACTACCTCAGGCAGGGTTGAATGGTGCAGCTATCAGGATAGCCTTTAAGGTAAGTGGGTTCTTAATGTTAGCTCCAGTCAACTCCTATGAATAGCTAAAGAGTTCAAGATAGCTTTAAAATGGTGTGAGGTGTCACTTTTGCTGTGAAACCTTCTGAATGAGAATGTCTTTCCTTCAACACAGTAAGGGGGAGACTTCATCATCCCTCTGAGTACTAACTATTTTAATTAACTTTTAATGTTATTTTCTCCTTTTGTTTAGAGCTAGCCACTGCGTCTTAAAATAGTGTATTTTGGGGGTTTTTTTTTAAACTACTGCTGAACTTCCTCTGCCTGATAAAAACTGGACAGATGGTTAGCCATCATTTTATGAACAGTTAAACCATTTAGCACACCACTACTAGTTTTACACTAGCATCAACCCTGGGATTCATTACACGGTTCATCAGCACAGAAACCCTAGTATGTTTTGCCCTAAAAGGGTTCATCTCAAGCTGAATTCTCTCTTTTACTCTTGGTATGGATGAAAACAGTCAACAGCTTTCCAAGAGGCATGCTTATATCAGGCAGTTCATCTTTGGACCATCTCTGTACGCTTGCAATGAATCCAGTTAATGAAAAGCGCTGAACTGACACCAAATCACAGTCCTTCATCCACCCCATGAAGGTGCAGATGCAGCCTGGGTGTCTGGCGTTCAGCCCTTGCTGGGAGGGTGTTTCCCATCCCAGACTGGTTTAGAGGAGGAGGAAGGAGGGGCGGGGAAAGTAGGGCTGGATGGGAAAGAGAGAAAGGGGGCGGGGGGGAGACAATAAAATGCTCATGGTCTCTTAATCATTTGCCCACACACACACACACCATGAAGCTTCCAGCAGTTACTGCTAACCTCTGAGATGGTGTTTGTCATGTAGATACGCAGCCATTAGAAATATGAGAACCATCTGGTTCCCTTCTCCTCAAGAGCAAACAGCTATCTGCCAAGGTGGGCTGAAGTCAGATGGATTATTTCAAGATAAAAGGCTTGCTTTCTTTCTGTAGTTTCTCTCAGCCACCCAAAATAACTGCATCTATTTATTTATTTCCCTCCTGTTACTAAGTATAACTATATTAGGGTCCCCCTTTTAGCCCTCTTTTCTATCTGTTTGCCCTTTGTGTCCCCTCCCTTCTCTTTCACCATTTCCATTTAATTCCATCTCAGTTCAGTATTTGCCTCTGAGTAAAGCTGTGAAATAGCTTGTAGTCAAATCAACAGCAAAGATCAGTCTTGATCTGTGAACTTATTTTTAAAGAATATTTTGTATATTTCTTTAAGAATGGCTGGGATTTTCAGAGAGAGCTGTATCTCAAAGGAGTTAAAAACCAAAACAAAAAGGCATAATTTTGAATGACCACTCTTTTCTCGTAGACCTCTACCCCGAGTAAAGAGTTTTCTAAGAAATGAGATATGGAAGGGCTGTGGGGCAGCAGCAATGTACCTCAGGAACCCTGCTCTTTGGGGAAACTGCAAACTGCATGATGCCAAACTTCCAAGAAATTTGCAAAAAAAGTGAATGCTTTCTGGCAAGCAGAGAAACAACAGTCTACAAGTTGGAAATACATGTATTGATGTTTGATTTCTTGCTGGTCAAACATACTTCAGGGCTTCATTCAGCCTGAGCTCAACTGCTGGTTGTTTATGTAGGCTACTGACTGTTTACATTAGGTCAGTACACAGGATGGGCTGTTTATACCAGACCAGCAACAAATTCCCCAGCACAGGCTGTGACTACCACTGCTACTTTTTTTTTGTATATGCAGAGCTAGAGAGAAATAAAAATTTGGCCCTGGAAACAAACAAGCAACAAACCCTCCTATGTATGGAGTATTCCCTCTTGACTGAGAAGTGACCAGCACCATAACTTTTTAATGGTCTGTTCAAAAATGTACAGCACAGGGAATTAGCCTGGCACAAGATGAATGGCCAATGATGGGGAAGAGCTAAGAAAGTGAATGGTCCAAGCTGATGTTTGTCTCCATCTACAGGGGACACAGAAGACCTGTTTGGAAGCGCTTGGTCTCTTTCAGGTCTGCAGCGCATTTCAGTTAGGGTGTAGCTGGTTCCAGCTTCAGTAATGTAAGGACTTCTATGTTTAATAAAGTCAAGTGTTTCTCTTCTAGATGACTTCATAGGTTGCTCTGACAGACCTATGTATAAAGTTCAGGCCTCCCACCCTGGATGACCAATGGTAATTGTATCCTTCACAACGCTGATAACTGTTTGCAATGCTACTTAAAAGTTTCTTGGCCACATATCAGTGGGTTCTTGTAAGACTGTGGGAAGAAGGTGGGTTTCTGTCCTATTGCCCTCAGCAACCCCCCTGCTGATGTGAGCTGCCAGGATCCATCCCTGTGGAATTCATCCCAAAATGAAGGATGCCTTGAGCCCCAGCTCCCCACAGACCATGGTGGCACTCTTCCTCTGCTCCTGCATTTCCCTAGGAAGGGTGCTGCTAGCTGGAAGACAAGGGAGAATGCCCATTTTTAACTTGCTTGTCTTGCTGGTCCCAGCAAAGCCATCAGGAAAGTTGTTGACTGTCCTAATGCTGCTGGGGACCCTAGTCTTGTGCTGGGTGAGCAAGGATCCAGGAGATTTAAAGTATCTCATTGTTTCTGGAAAAATGCAATCTTGACACTTAAACCTTCAGATCTATATATTTTTTGCACACCTCAGCACTTTTGTTTGCACTTGACTTTTAACTCCAAATGCATTTTGACTTTCTTTTGATTCTGGGCCTGCAGCTGCCTGTGTGCTTTCCCAGCTGTGACCCTAGGAAGGAGTGCAATGAGAAAGGGCATAAGGTTGACCAACACCCATCCAGAAGGGGATTATTTCACCTACAGTTAAACAAGCTGAAGCTAGTCAGCTATGCACTCTTAACTCTGATAGAGAGAGGAGGCATCTCCTGAGGGTGATTCTTCCAACTAGACACAGAAATGTGCAAAAAACATCTAAGCAGTGTCTCGTCCCATCTCCTCTATGCACTGTTGATTACAGAGGAAGCCCAAATGAGTAGCTTGCATTAGATATCTGAATTCTCAGTGACTAAGGCTAAGGAATCCCCCACCTCTCCTGGTTCTTTGCAAGTGTCCATGTGCCTGGATGCACTAGCCTCACTGGGGCTACCAAATCAGGTAGTAACAAATGAGTTTTCTGAAGACGCAGGCAAAATTTGCAAGTCTTTCTTACTAATAATCCCCATCAACTGCTTCATGTGCCCAGTCCTTCCACCATGGAAGAGTCAACTGGAAACTCTTTGGCCAGCCTCCCAAGTCTGACAGATCTAATTCACCTGTGTCTCCTTGTCTTGGTTTTTTTTTTTTTGTTTCTGACTGCTTTTGGGGTTTGGGTTGTGCGTGTGTATGTTTTTGGGGTGGTTGTTTTTTTTTTTTTTTTGGTTTGGCTTTTTTTTGGGGGGAGTGTTTGGTTTGGTTTTTGTTGGTTGGTTGGTTGTTTTGTTTGGGTGGTTTTGGTTTGGTTGGTTGGTTTAGTTAGGGATTTTTTACTTTCAGAGGTGCATTTTTATACCACTGTCATGCAAGATCAAACATGAGTTATAATATTAATTGTCGATTTTTATTAATAAATAAATTGTTACAGGAGGGTGCAACTGGTTTAGCATAGCTTACTGTCTCCAGTAGGAATTGGAGCCTTTTGGGGCTCCCAACACTTGCCCTCAAGCCAAGAGGTGATTTAATGAACTGCCTCCTTGAAGGGTTGGCTTACACTTAATTCTGAACAAAAAATTACTGCCATGCTAGTTTTTCTGTTTTCCCTGCAATAATATCAGGATGAATTTGATACAGTATCAAGGCTTTGGCTGGGTTTTATGTTCCAAGTGAGCCCTTCTCAAACACCCCATTGTTACAATGCTGAGTCACAAGGCACCTCATTTGGCAGATCTCTCCAAGTACAGTAATTTTTTTTTCTCTACCTGCTCTTCTTGTGGCCATTGTTAACAGCCTGAAAACTCACCATCTAGTGCCTTTGAAATCTTTCCGTTAAATGATAAAAGAAAACTGTTCATGAAATAAGCAACGCTTATTCCTGACAGTTGCAGAAGAAGGAACTGAAGCTCACAAAGAAACAGAAGCTCTTACATTTTGGCAGCATTTGGTAAACTCTCCCATTAATAACTGATGTAATTTTCAATGTTTTGCTCCTTTACAGATGCCTCTCACTTGTCAGCTGGCTTCATCCCAGCCAAGTCAGCAGTAAAAATTCCCTGTGATTTCAGCTAGCGGAAAGGTCAGGAGGCTGAGGCTGAGTAGCTGGATGCTGCAGTGCTCTGGGGGACAACAGGGAGCAGTGACCACTTGGAAAAGCCTCTGTGAGTAAAAGGGTTCAGTTTGATCTTTAAAAAGTTTTTCTCTGCTTTTTAATCTTTGGCATAAATGCACTTCACAGGTATCTGCTTCACAGACTCCCTTTGGTCATATTTCATGCTAAGGAAAGCAAGCTGCATGGTATGTGGCAGCTAAGCAAATCAATACCTACCAGAGGGGATAAGGTGCCTATACCTTTCTTTCCCTCTCCCCTAAAAAAGCCCCAGCCCCCTCAGCCCAGGTGTAGACAAGCTCACGTACTGGGAAGTGGTGGTGGTGTGCAGTCACCAGTGCTGCATTCGTGCTGGGGCTACATCCATTCATCAGTCCCCACTGACTTTGCAGAAGAAGAAATGTGCCCCTTAGCAGCTTATATACCTGTAGCTGGTACAGAGCTGCACGGGCACACCTGAAAAAGGAAGAGTAAAATCCCACTCCGGTATTTAAACCTCAATTTGCAGCCCCAGTGACTTCTTGTTCATAGTATTTTTTTATTCCAGTGGCTGAAGGCAGATAGGCACAGCACCCAGGCTCCAGGAGTTGTCTGTTTTTCTCTGAAATTTAGAGCCCATCCCAGCAATGTGGTGCTTACTGGCCTCAGCTGAGGGGTTCTCTTCTGTGCCATGCAGGATTGTGCCTGTAGCTCACACACTGGCCTACCAGGTCACTGGAAATCTGGAGTAACTCAGGATCTGAAGTGCAGTAAGCTGAAGCAGAGATTTGCCCTTAGCAAATGCACTACTGTTTGATAGGGCTCTGTGCCTGCTTGTTGAATATAGAAACTGCACTGGTTTTCTAACAACATCTTTAAATGCCATTCATCAATAAATCTGCTGGGTTGCTCAGCTTGTATTACATGCCACTGATTAACTACCATTAAATTAGCAGTTAGTGTAATCAGATATAAACATTCCTTTGTGGCTAAGCTGTTAAACTTTTTTTTCCTTTTTACAATTGCATGTAACACATGTCGGCACGAGACAGGCTCAGTAATTTCACATTACTGCAGCTAAATTATGTTTGTGGGCTCCAGAAATGCTTCTGGTGCTACCAGGCTCGTAAACACCTACCTGGCAGGGAAAAGCTACAACTTCTGCCCCTGAGCGTTTAGGGTTTAACAGGACCTGAAGTAGTACAGTGAGTGAATTTATTATATAAATATGTGTATGGGCTATGGACAAGCAATTGATTGAAGGGGTTCGGAGTATGATTTATTGCCATTTGCCACTGCTTTTCATCCTTGGTCATGTTATTAATTGGTTTAAGTCAGAACGCAACTTGTTAAAAGAACACATGAAAAAAAGGTAGGTGTTCTCAGTTTAAAAGGAGAGGGATGTAACTCCACGTGGCTTTCAGCTCTGGGAACTCCAGGCTGTCATAGTCAGAAGTGGATTTTGATTTTTCAAAAGCAGACATTTCATAGGTACTGCTTTGTAGAGTAGAATTAACTATATTTATTTTGTATGTAGCTCTGCATCCTTACCATTGCTAGGCATTCTTAAAGACAGAAATTAAATACAGAGCTGCAGTAATATGCATAAACCACTGTCCTACACACCTGTGCAATATAGAACATAATGAAATTATTACTTGAATTTGCTATCTCAATGCCATTGTTAAGTCTCAGAAAATATCAACCAGCAAAAATGTTTGCATCATAGCCATCCATTCTGTCACAAAGCAAGAAAGTAGCTAGAGCCTGCAGCACACCCAGATGATGGATACTTTTCTATTCCACAGCCTTTTTTTTGTTTGAGGTTCATTTTTTTTTATATTTGGATGTGGTTTTTTCTACTTTTTTTTTTTTACTGTATTAAATCTGATTATGTTTTTATAATTTAGATATCGCTGTATTGGCTGTTAGATGCTTATATGCTTTAGATTATACCTGTGCATAATTATGGGTGAAAATCTGCACCAACAGATATTTGTCTAAACCTGTGAGCTTGAAGTTGGACTAGATTAGCTTTTTAAACAATTCAGTCTTGGCTCTTTAAAGACCATAGCATTCAAAATATTTAATTGAAGTTATTGGGATTTTTTGTTTTATTTTATTTTCATTTTAGTTGTATTGTTTGGAAATACTATGCAGACTGTTACACTGATAATACGTTGTCATTTGCTCTCATAGAAACCTGTAGTTTCTCCAGCTATGTTCAGACGGCTTTCCCCTGAGCTGTCAGCCTTGAAACTGGAAAGAGAGAAAATTCAGCTTTGCTGTATATGTTGTTTTACATTATGTTTGATGATTTGAGAAACATGATACAAAAAACTTGGGTTGACAAAACCCAATAGTGGATCACTCTCCATATGTATTCTCCCTCACTCTGGCTATGAGAAAGGGGAATTTATATGGCTGCTCTTAATATTTTCTTCAGGGGTGTAAACCTGCAGAAACTGGATTAGTATGTTGACTCCGTCAATTAACTTTAATCTAATATCCTGCCTATTTAAATTAGTGTAAACATTGGTGTATAGGGTTAAGGGAAAGAGTTGAACTGAAAAAGATTTATTTAAGGATTAGTGTAGTAGCTAAATTAGAATTAAATCCAGGAAGTAAACATCCCAGCAATGCAAGTTGTGGGAAACAAGAGACCACAGCAAAGATCAGTGGTTTGAAACAATAATGTGCCACCATGGGAAGAGAAAGCAAGAAGGGGAGAAACAAGTAAATCAAGCATTACTGTACAAATAAGACTGTAAGCCTATTACTGCCACACAGGTTGTGGGGAAACTCCCAATTAAATGCAATGGAAAGAAACTTTTATCCTTTTCATCTTTCTCCTTGATTTGCTTGATTGAATTACATTATGGACTGAAATACCCACAGCAATTAGAATAAAAGGATAATTTTGTAGAAGAATTCCTGAAGGTACAGAAATTACCAAATTTGCCAGCATCAGATTTGCTACAATGTCTACAATGTCTAGAGAGGTTTTGTTAAAGCCTTTGGATGAGAAGACAAGTAAAAAAAAAAAAAAAAAAAAGTGGCTTCACTCTATTAGACAGCACTTGGAACCAAATTTGACCAGGACATAAATGCATGAACACTTTCTCTGACTTAGCAGAGATTTTATCTCTGTTCTGTCTAGCAATGCCACAGCAGTTCATACAGTAGGTGGGTCCCTGCTCTCAGTGTCAGACAGGACTTGCTTAGAAATACCATCCTGGCACAGAAACTCTGGTGTGGATCCCAGTGCCACAGAAGGCTTGCCCTGTCCCCATGCTTTCTGACAGCTTTAGGGCAACTGCAGGCTTGCTCCTTGGGTCTGAGAACCAGTCAGAGGTTGTTCCACATGTATCTGTCTCCTGTATGAGTAGGAAGGGTTAAAATCTGAGCACACTCTTAAATTAAGTATCTCAGACTCCAGGAGTCCTCTGTATGCTGAAGGCTGAAAGGAGATGACTGTGCTCTTAAACTATGGAAAGCTGCCTTCCAGGTGTCAAATCAAAGTACTAAGCCTGCCTCTTGTTATTTGCTTAGCAGTACCTCGGATAGAAACATGCCATCTACTGAATTATCACTTCTGGACCTGAATTTTTGTTGGCAATTTGCCTTCCAGGTATTACTTGATCAAATCATACTGAATCAGTGACAAAAACCTGACAAAAAGTCAGCCTGGGGTAATATAGCTGAAGGCTGCTCTGTTGACTAATTTATAAATGAGATAAGGGCTTGTTCATTCAATAAACACAGTTTTAACTGGTTTTCTTCCTGTATACCCAATGGCTTTAGCAAATGTCAGACGTCCTCTTTTACCACCAATCTTATGGGCAGAAAAAGTAGCCCATCACTCCAGTGCTTCCAAAGAGAGGTGGCCCTGTGTTAAATGAGGGTTTACCCACCAGGAGCCAATGCAGTGCATTAGCGAGAGGCCCATGTGAAGCCCAGTGAGGAGGAAGAAGGCCAGGAGCTGCGGATGCCTGGCCAGCAAGGCAGAGCTGGGGACACGTATGGGGTAATCTTTTTCAGCAGAAAACACAGATTGCTTCCCAGCCACGTATACAGCTCATTTTTAAAAATTGTTTTGGCAGTTTCTTTGTGCTTCATACCCCCTAAAGACTGAAATGATCCAGCTAGCTTATTACAAAGGAAAATGTCTGAATTTCAGCTCCTATGAACTATTGTCTTGTAAAGGCTGGGAGCTAAGTATTTCATACTTCTAAGTAAAGCAGATTTTAACAAGCTCGTTCATGACAGAAGGTTTTGGACTTAACCATGACTGAAACGCATCATATGTCTTAACAGCATGCTTTGTGTGAAATGTCACCCTTCCTGGCATGAGATGAAAAGAGATATTGATCCAGGGGTGACTTGAACCCTCATACTGTGTCTTCTGAGGGACCAGCAGGGAGCGGGGAAGAGTACAGCACAGCATCACTCTTCAGGTGACATCTCTTTGCTGGAGTGGGGAGATAGTTTACAGGGCTGTTACTTCAAGGGACAAGAAAAGTTGCTCCACAAATTACTCTTGTTCTAATCCTCTTCACCTGCACTCTGAGCATGCTGTCAGACAAACCTTCCACCTTTTGTTCTGTGACGATGTGGATGACAAATATGAATGCAACAACTCTGTGTTCCTTATTTGCCTTAAAAAAGCATGGCCACGTCAACAGTATTAAACATTCAGCAACAAGATCTCTGGGTAGAAGCTCAACCGAAAAGTTTGTTAATAAACTTGCCCTATTTGTGTAATTCAAGCTTTCCCCTTGCCTGACACCTGTTCCAGCCAAGCTGCTTGGGTTTAGAGATTTATGATATTTTTAATAATGTTTCTTAACTGGGCTTTCAGTCAAGAGTGACACTGTGGCCCTGGGACACCCCTCTGCAGCTCTGGTGATGGAAGTGCTGGTTGGGGGCAGAGGGTTCAGCACCTGCCCTCAAGTCTGGAAAACCCTCTTACACCCCCTGCTCTGAAAAGGCTGTGCTGCCCCAGCCTGATGCTGCAAGGCACTGACTGCTCTTGCATCCCGCAACAGGTGCACAGCAGAAAGCAGCAGGTATGGAGAAGGCAGAGGATCAGGCATATGTTCATCCCTAATCACCATCTGCTTTAAGGTTTTGTTGCTTCTTTTCATGATATGTGGTTCCTTTACTTTGTGAATAGTGTCCCTGGCCAACAACAGATATTTTCTTCAAGCTAAGCAGGTTCATATTTTTCTGACAATATATGAGGACTTGGGTCTTTTATGAAAGTCCTCTTGTCAGATCCTGGGGAAGAGAGATCTTCCTATAAGCATGAGGTGGACCTGGTCTGTGTAGAAAGGACAAAAATATGTCTGTAGAACAGCTTAGTGAAGTACCACAGTATATAAATTAACTCTCAATTCTGTTATCTCAGGAGTCTTAAAGAGTTACAAGAGATCCCTTATTTTCAGAATGAGTATAAAGAGAGTGAAGTACTATTTTAAGGCTAAGTTCCATGTACCTGTCTCTGAACATGAGATCTGAAGAGGTCTCAGCTGGAGTGCTAGCCCTGAGATGTTCACTGGGCACATTGGTCCAGTCTGGGTCTCTTTGTTGGTGTTCGGATAGAACCCTCAAGAACATACCTATTGGGAGTTTATATTTTTTAGACTAACAGTTTGCTGTCTCTACTAGTGTCTGCCATCTCACTAGTTTTACAGTATCCTGGCAAGGGGGAGCTTTTACTTTACAACTACAGAAACTTTAAGCCAAGCTGGCAGCACTAGCCCTGGTTGGTATTTGCCAGTATTGGTTCTCCATGTGGCCACAGCAACACTCATGCTGGCCAGACAGAGATGGTTTAGCAGCAGTGAGGTGGGGTGGCTAGGGCAGGAGAAGGCAATGCTGCCTCTGTGGTCGGGCCCACCTGTGCTTATTTACAGTGGTTATGAAAGTACAGCTGGAAGGAACCCCCCTGCAACTTGGAGAAGCTTTTTCCATTGACATCAACAGATTTTCAAAGCAAGTCTTTGGACAGGATCAGTAGAGAAAAAGCCAACTTACTTGCAGTGTCTTACAGCACATTTGATTAACACCGTGTATTAAAAAAAAAAATCACAGCTGAGTAGTGGTTTCCTCCCTGTGCTTAAATAAATTCAACTGCTCAGCTTCTGATTTCCCCACCAGAGCTCCACATTGGCCAGCCCTGTTGGTAGAAAAGTCAGCAAGCACGTTCCAGCCAGCGTGGGGTATTAACATAGGAAGCCAGTGCTGGGTCGGTTCTCCATGTTCCTCTTATTCGCTATAGAGTTTCACAGCTTGGGATATTAGTAAATATTTATGTTTAATTACTTTCACTTAAGAAAAACAACCACAGCCAAGAAAACTACAGAGCAATTTAATGGGTTTTAACTTGCCACACTAAACCGCCTTCTTAAACATAATGAATTATATGAAGTCATCCAGTTTCAGACTCTCTTAAAGAGGTAATTTAATTCAAATAAGGTTGCATATTACTAGCTTCAGTGTCTGAAAACATTTGTAGTGCCAGTAACTGTTACATTGCCCTGAGGTATTCTGCAGCCTGAAAGACAATAACAAGCTAAGCTTAGAAAAGTGTGCTGTGGTTTGGTGTAACTGATAGAAAAAATTGCTGGATTCATTGCCTCAGGCAAGAAGTGCTGCCTGAGTGTGGCAGAGTCTCCTTTTATGTAAGACAGTCTGGGTTAAAACAAAACCAGGAAAGCACATATGGCATTAGCTGCTCAGCAGCCTCTTTCTTTTTTTTTTTTTTTTTTTTTTTTTTTTTTTTTTTTTTTTTTTTATTTTCTCTTTTTTTTTTTTTTTTTGTCTCCGTACCTATTTTGCC
>JANHGN010021174.1:0-27668 GCA_024605025.1 Megaceryle maxima
GTCACACACTGCTGCTGTGGGACACACTTGGTCACACACTGCTGCTGCGGGACACACTTGGTCACACACTGCTGCTGCGGGATACACCTGGTGGCACACTGCTGCGGGATGCACTTGGTCACACACCTGGTCACACACTGCTGCGGGACATACGTGGTGGCACGCTGCTGCGGGGCATGAGAGGTCACGCACTGGTATGAGACGCAGTTGGTCGCACGCTGCTGTGGGACACAGGTGGTGACACAGCGGGTTGCGTGCCGCGGGCTGTACACGGTCACACACTGCTGTGGGACGCACATGGTTGCACCTTGCTGCTGGGGGATGCCCTTGGTTGGGTATGGCTGCTGTGGGATACACGTGGTCACACATCTGGTCTCACACTGCTGCTGGGGGGCACAGGCAGTGCCACACTGTTGAGGGGCACCCTTGGTGGCACACGGCTGCCGTGGGATGCACTTGGTCACACAAGGCATCTGTGATTCCCCCATGGTCGCACACGGCTCCTGTGGCACACAGGTGGTCACACAGCGAGTGACACACGGCTGCTGGAGGACGCGCTGGGTCACAGGCTGCTGCTGTGGCACACACTTGGTTGCACATTGCTGCCGAGGAACGCACTTGGTCACACACTGCTGTTGGGAGAAGCTGGAGGACATGATCCGCTGCCGGGGGGCACAAGGGGTCACGCACTGTGGGATGCACAGTGTCGAGTGCCAAGTAGGAGGGTTTCTGGCAGCGTATCTCAGTGGGCTCTTGACGGGGACGGGGTCCTGGTAGACTGGATGGAGGCACTGATGGAGGTAGCACGACATCTTGGTGAGGTTTTGGCAGGACTGGAATGACATGTAAGAAAGCAGAGCCTTCAGGCAGGCACCTGGCTGAGTTTCTCATGGTCCTGCTGCTGCCCATGCCACAGGACTGGTTTGCTTCACAGGGTGCCAGGGATGCACCCTGCCCATGCCACTGTGTCCAAACCATCAGCAGCCAAGGACCCAACCCAACATTTTAAACTCAGCACTTAGTCAAACAGTTGGGAAACTCAGAGACACAGAGCAATAAATATCTCCCCAGACTGCACCTCCCTCCCATCACCTGGACCTCCATGGGGAGACCTGATTTTGGAGGTCAGCATGAGAATGGCTGATCTCAGAGCTTTCCAGTTTTCTCCTCTGGCTTTTGGTTGGTGACAAGCTCTTGCTGAGGCTTCAAGAAAAAAAGCCCAAGCCAGAAACAATCTCTGAACCCCTGGCCACACCTGTCACAGCAAGAGGAGCAAAGAGCATGCAAGGCACTGCTGCCTGGTGATCCCATCACACCATGGGCAGGCAGAGGTTGACAGCCCAGTCCCACCACCACAAAGTTCATGCTTATTAAGGAAGCAAAGCCAATTAAAGGGTAGCGATACCACAACAGAACACAGCTCCTCTGGCGTTATGTTCCCTGATACAGCAAAGCTGCTCCGACTGTCCCCAAAACCAAATGCCACCAGCAGCACCCCAGTCACTGCTGATGACCCTTCCTTGCATTTTCAAGAGTGCCTCTGGGTCTCAGATGCCCAGCAGCAGACACGGAGACTGAGCTCAGCACAGCAAGTCCAACCAACTCATTTTGAAAGCTTTTCCCCCTAGAGCATTTTGCTTATATCTAAAAATAAAAGCAGAAATAAATCTGCATTTCAGCAGCTACAGAGTTTCAGCACAAACCAGACTTACCCAGCTCCCCGGTGAGAACAGCTTCGTGGTGTGACCAGTGAGCCCTCATAGGAGGAGAGCTTTTATATAGCTACTAAACGTGCCTTGAAGGTATGAGGTAGCCACGACATAGCCTATTAGGTCCCATGCAAAAGCTGCCCTGTGTGCAACACTTGCAGTGACTACCATTGGTGCACTCATCCCAAGGGATGAGTAGTTGAGTGTCAGTCCCCGTAGTAAGAGTAATTACCTTTTGTAAATCCTCTCTGGCACGGTAGGACTGAATGGTATTTGCAGAGGCAGCAGCAGCCCCGGCCTGGGAGGTTCTGTGAGGCAGAAAAGCACCCAGTAACATGCAGAGGTCTCACTGGAGCCTGGCTTCCCCAGAAATGCCCCAGTGGTCCCCCAGAAATGGGGCCAACCCATCCCTCAGAGACTTTCTTCATGTGCATGGCATTAGCTTCATGCTGTGACAGCTTCACTGACCACTCCATGTCATAGAATTGTAGAATCATAGAAGGGTTTTGGTTGGAAGTGACCTTCGAGATCATCTAGTTCCAAGCCATTGGGGGGTGGGGAACACCACCCACTAGACCAGGTTGCTCCAAGCTCCATCCAATGTGGTCTTGAACACATCCAGTGGTGGAGTATCCACCGGGCCAGTCTCAACACCCTCAGAGGGAAGAACTTCTTCCTAATTTGTAATCTAAACCTCCTTTCTTCCATTTGAAGCCATCACCTCTCCTCCTATCACCTGTAAGTCCTTCTCTAACATCAGTCCCTCGTTAGAGCTGGCAGTACTTCTCATCTGCCCCATAATGCCCAGCAGCTGGGCTCAGCTATGTGGGGCTGGATGCAGGGCACTGTCTCCTTGAGAAAAAACAGGGGCTCTTGGTAAGGTTCAAGTCACCCCCTTGGGTGGGCATGGTTCATCATCCACCAAAAACTTCATTTTTAGTTCACATAGCTCTGGAGAGCACCTGGCTGTCAGTGTCCTGGTGCTCATGTGATCCCAACGCAGTCACCTGTTATCAGAGCAGTGGGAACACACCATCTAGTGACTCTCAGGTGAGCAGAAAAGATGAGCTACAGTCACGTTGGATTGCAGACCTTGCCCAACAAGCTCAGCTGTCAAAGCTATGACTGGCAGCAGGACAGGCAGCAGAAAGCACCGGGAGCAGACAAACTTCCTCTGGGTCCTGTGGGTGACTTTCTCAGTGAGTCAACTTCTTATCACACAGATGAAAGAAACAAGTTAGAAAACAGGAGATTAATTTTTTTGAAGTCACTGAAGATCTGATCAGTGATTTCCTGTGTACGTTGTCACACGAAATATCCCCCCAAAGTGACAGTTTCTTCCTGCTGACTACAAAGTGCTCAGTCCTGCCAGCATCTAGCACTGGCTGAGATGAAATCCACCCCAGGGGGATCCCCTCCTGAGTATGTTTATTGAAAAGATGTGTTTTCTTGTGAACTATGAGAATTGGCTCTGTCCGGGTGGCTTCTGAGGCAAAGAAAAAAGGTCTAGAAGTAATTTTGTGATGAAACTGAATAATGAAGTTTAGGAACTCTTGGCCAGCTATGCCCCATGCTGGGCAGGAAGCACAGAGAGTGAAACGCTCCCTCTGCCACAGGCTTCTCCAGCAGGAAGGAGTCCTGACCCTTCCTGGTCAGCACTGAGTGTGTTCATCTTCACCCGAACCACAAGAAATGTGGCTTTGTTGTGGCATCTCTCCTGCAGAAATTGGTTCTTTGATCCAAAGCCGTAACTCTCTCCTGGTTTTCAGCTCCAAAGCTAAGGTGTGATCCTCCCTGTTAGCCAAATTTTATATTATTTTTATTTTATTCTAGCCTGGATGCAGGCACCACCCCAACTTTCAGACTAAGCCTCATTTCATTCTGTGCTTGACCGAAACCCCACGTGTACCTCTCTCACTTACAGAAAGCCCTGGTGAACTTTAATTTTTTCATCACAACCATGTCTTGTCTTTCATGTTAACCCCCAGTAACTGTCTGTAAGACTATGGATCTTAGCCCTCTTAAGTGGACTCTAAAACTACAGAATCTGACAGAACAAAACCCCCAGAAATCCAATTAAGCTCCATTTTAACTTTGGCAACTGAGCAGCTTTGGAGACTTTCACCATGTAGCAATTTCATGAGCAGTTCACTTTCTCGTGGCAATGCCTGTCAAAAAATGTGTGCTTCTGTTGTCATCATCTGTGCATATCCTGGTAGGATCCACCTTCTCCCCACAAGCCACTGCCCCCCAGTGGTTGGCAGCTGAGAAAAATCTCCTGTTCTCTTCTAACTTTCCTGAGTCAACCAGGAAAACACCAAGACAGGAAGGTGGGAAAAAGGAAGTTAAACCAGGGCTGTGTCGCTGAGAAGGAGGAAGCTGAAAAACATCCTGGAGGAGATGCCAGGTGAGGCATTAGGGAACCCACCGCCTTCCCTTTAACAAGTCAGGAATGCAAAGGAGCCACCTCACAGGGCAGCAATTCTGGAGCATGAGCCAACGTGGCAGGAATGCAAAGCTCCCTGCCTGCTCCAAGTGTAGAAATCTGGCAGAAGAACAAGGCAGTCAAACACACACAAAGAGAAGATAGAAGAAAGAAGGCGAATTGTCTAGGTGTGATCTGGGATATGGGTTTGAAATCTCAAGTGATGTTGCTTCATTAATGGTAGCAAAAAATATACTAATAAACTAAGCAAAGAGCTGTAAAGCAGAAGGGAGCTCAGGTAGGGAGTTAAGCTTTGAAACCAGCGCATAGTGAAGGACATTCCATGGGTTAGGCTACCACAGCAAAGTCAAGGAGGAGAAGTCATCACTCGAAGAAAGAGATCTGCCTTGAAGAGGTACCTGCATGGGGCTGGGATGGCCATTTCCTCCAACTTCCCCAAAGCACGTCCATGTCCTCTGACCTCACTAAGGCATGGCCATGTCCTCCAAACTCACCAAGGCACGTCCATGTCCTCCAAATTCACCAAGGCATGGCCATGTCCTCCAAACTCACCAAGGCATGGCCATGTCCTCCAAATTCACCAAGGCATGGCCATGTCCTCCAAATTCACCAAGGCATGGCCATGTCCTCCAAACTCACCAAGGCATGGCCATGTTCTCCAGCCTAGCCAAGGCATGGCCACGTCCTACAAACTCACAAGGCACAGATTTCCTCCAAGCTGTACAAGCCACTAGAGTGCAGCATTCGCACACACAACCACCTCCTGCCATGACAGCCTTACTGAACCAGCTGCTGGTCGCTGGGAAACTGCCTTCAGATGCCCTCTAAGAGTTGAAACCGGCAGCCTGTGAACGCGACCCAGCCCGATGTCTTTGTGTGATAGGAACCTCATGTCTGAACCTCACTGCACCAAGGCACTGGCATGGTTTAATCGGAGTTTCTGGTGCTCCCTGCTGCCCACCTGCTGTACAAGCCAGAGTCTTATTCCAGTAGCCCACAGGTACATGTGCTTCTGGGCACTGGGGACACCCACCCCCCAAAACAGTAGCTGTGTCTCCAGTCGTGTTCTTCACAGGTGAGTGAGTCTGCCCAGTCCATCACTGCAGGGCAGCAGGGTGTGTGCAGGGAGGGAAGGGTGGAGAATAAGCGGAGATCGCATGTTTATCGTGTCAGATTTGTAAGCAGAAAGTAGCGTAGGAGCTGCAGATAATAAAACTTCACAAATTTTTATCCCAGCAAGCAGCAAATTCAGTTTCACTGTTTCAATGATTTAACAGCACTGAAGGCAGAACGCAAACCCCATCGTGCATCAGAATGAAATGCTCCTCACTTGGACTCCTTCTTGCTTCATTTTATAAGTGTTTTATTACTTAATGAACTCTTGCTGTTCTGCAATTAGCAGCCCCACAGACCTCTTTGGTCTGGTTGCTCAGTGGAGTTGGTCTCTGTAGAAAATGTGAATACATGGTTGTAAGAGCCCTGGTGATTTCTAAACTACTGAAGCTGAGCTGTGGAATTTTGGCACAACTTTCTCACTCCCCAGCACCCGTATCCATGAGCTCCATCCATCAGTTGGGCTGGGAGAAAAAAAGAAACACTGATGTTCTTGAGGAAATTAAAAAAAAATTAATAATTACACTTTTTTTGAGTGGAGAGGAAAGAAAAGCAGCAGCTGAAGCAGCGCTTTCTGTATTAGAAACTCTGTCAGCGTCACTTTCATCCACAGAGAGGTGTTAGAATGAAGAGAATTGTGAGAGCTCAAGATTGTTAAGATTTTAATGACTAACTCAGAGCAATGGAAAGCAGAAGATCCAAGATAAGTCTCTCCATCTTGAGCTTGATGACCAATAGCTGCCCCTCCCAAGCTATCTTTCTGCTGCATATTCATCTTCTCAATGGCCCTCTCATTACTCAGACCTTGTCAGATGATCCTTTTTCCAGCACTCAACCGTGTCAGTGTTGGTTTGCAGTCCAAACACTTTTGAGGACACCAAGGTTGGGTTGGAGCCTGTTTTGTCAGACTCAGCACTCATGTGAGGCTCCTCAAAACCCTCCCTGCTGCTCTAGGCTTTACCCCTTCCTTTCCCTCCCCAGGGAGGTTGTTCTATCAGCCAGAACATGTCAGTAAATCAGATGCTCAGGGACATACTAAGCTTTTAAAGTTTCTTCTTTCCATAGCAATTCAGCTTATAAAGCAGTTTAAGGATTATAATGTGAATCATGTTTGTATAATCTCCAAGTCCTCTGGGCCTGATTCTCTTCCTATAATCACCTTGTGCAACCATGTGATGCCATCAAAGTCCCAAGAGTGGCAGAGGTATAACCACGATTATCTCCATTAATCTGTGGCATTACACAGATGCAGAAACAGCTGGAGAAGAAACAGTTTAATTCCTCGAGCCTGCAGCTCCTGAAATTTAATCTCGATTAATTCCATTTGCAAATGGAAGAGTCTGAAATTGCCATCACCAAACTCTAATCCTACTCTAAGTCATGTCATAGCAAGTCTAATTAACTGTATTTAGTAGATTCATAGAATCAAATTTAACCAACTTGTCAGTGAAACAATGAATCCATGCAAAGACAGCGCAACACACCTGGGAGTCAGATTGGTCCTTCTGCACCCCAAACACAAGCGGATGCCTGAGAACCTCCCTGTTGCACCAAGCACCTGCCTGACCACCATGCAGCTGATACTCCAGCAAGCTGGTATTTTGTCCCTTTCCAAGAGGGCAGGGAAGCCTGAGACGTGGCACTGTACCCAGGTCACTGTACCCCAGGTCACTGTACCCCAGGTCACTGTCCTCCAGCAGCAGCACCATGAAGATGAGCACGAAACCAGTGTGGCCTCCAGGCTGCTCTACTTCACAACCACACGTCCTCTTGTATGAGCTAGAAAAGGCTGATGAGAGGCTAAACTCCAACAAGTTCGTTCCTGAGCTCGAGCGCGTGAGTGAAGCAATTGAGAATTAGGCTCTTTGATGTGATGGCCGACTGGAAAATGTTTCAGTCGTGCTCAGTGGATTTTCAAGGAGGCAATCTGTCGTACTTGAGAAGCACAGTAATTCTGCAGAGGCAGTTAGGAATAAATTTAGGCAGGGAATTAGGAGAAGATTTTCAAGAAGCAGCACAGGGAGACCCTGGAACACGCTGCTAAATCAGAAAATTGGAATCAAAATATGGAACAAGGTTACGATAGAGGTTGGTGCATTTATGGGAGAAGTTTTATAACCGTGAATGCAGAGTCACGGGCTTCGCTCAGTGACTCAGCCACGTGCATCTCTTGAGAGTTGTTAAACTAATTCATGGATGTAGGTTTAATAGGGAACCCTCTGGTTTCTGGGAAGCTCAGGTGCTGTATTGGGGCAAAAATGAAGTGAGCCACCCATGAAATAACAGGGAGAAAAAAAACCCAGCCACTGAAGCATGGATACTTCATGTCCAGTACTTGGGTACTAGAGCATTTGGCCATCCCTGTGGGTGAGCAGCTTCTTGTCTTCTGTAACTTGACTTGACGTTCAGACTCCCAGCATTGGGAGAAAAGATGCTTTAGTGACTGGAGCTGCAGGCAGACAAACCGATACTGGGAAATTCAGTAACAGGTAATTATGCCTTTTGTCCCATGAGCTGAGTTAATCAGGATGTCCACCCTAAAATGATGACAGACACAATAATAAAGAACAAGATGGGGTGTTAACGAAACAGGGCCTAATTAAGCCACGAGGGTGAGCCGTGTCTTGGGAGATCCAGTTCAGCAGCTTCTGAATCACACCAAGACATGAAATCCAGGAGGATGATAGTTTTTCTCAGATCGTTTTCTCTGTGCACAAAGGTTCAATGTACTGGACAGGGAAAAATCAAAGAGCATCCATGCAGACATGAGGCGAGGAGCACAGCAGGAATTCCCCATCCTGAGCTGAGGTTCTCTGCAGTGGTCTTCACTTCTAAAAAAGCTGATCCCTTTTTCCAGCCTGAAGCAATACAGCTTCAGGGACCCTTAGGGACATTGAGATGTTCATCTCAATGATAAACCAGATGAAGCTGACAGCTACAGACCTCTATTCGGAGCTGCTGGCACAACAGCCGCATTCTTCCATGGCTTCTTAGACTTTTGGGGACTTACCTGATCAGCATTTGCAAAGCCACTCATGGGCTGGTAGCAGCACAGCATCTGCCCAAGCTGTGTGGGAGCTGGAGTGTTATTTTCTGTCTAGGAAGGACAGGCTTGGGACAGTGTTCTTCTCACCTGTGGTATGTTCCCTGGAATTAGTGGTAGAGCTTCAGTATTGACTGGGATCTGAGCTGGGCTCCACCAGGTGAGAGCTGAGGAGATGCTTAGCTCCAGGTTCACTCTAAAGCCACCTTACTGAATGCCCATTTCCCCTGTAGTGTCCCCAAACGTTTCAGCAAGGCAGGTTTTGCTGCACACAGCATTTGCCTCTAAAAATAGTCTTTGTGCAATTCCCATGCAAGAGGAAAGCGATTGCACCTCTGCTGTGGGAAAAACATTCACTCCCTTTCCACGGGCTGACTCCAGAGCCTCTTCCATGGTAATTACCATCTTTTTTCTGCTGAGGTTGCTGACATGGAGGTGAAGTGACCTCCCCAAGCCACTCCAGACATGAATCCAAACCAGTGTTTAAGGTCAGGACAGCCCCACCTTCTGATCTCCAGACAGGGTTCAGGTCGTCTTCCTTACAGCTATAGAAAGTGATTTTCTTTAATCGCTAGATGTTGCAAGTTGAGGCTGGAAATTTGACAGCTAAATATTCCAGAAACCTCACAGCTTGCTTAAATAAAAGCAATGTCTCAACACAGAGCCACAGCTCTACAGCCTGCAACAGTCTTTGCCCCAACACCACTCCACAAGCGCTACGTGCCCTGTTCCTCTCGGGTGTTCTGATGGACATAACAAAGGTTATGACCTGAAGAAGCAGATTCACTTGTGAATATTGCACAAAAATCCAGATGCAACGTTTGCTCTAATGAAATGCACCATCTCCTTTCAAACCCAGCTGGTCTGTCCTTTTTAGGACAACAAGTGCAATGATAAAATGCACTTTTTCTATGAGCCAGAGCTTACTCCCTCTATCTCCCTGCTCTGAAGGGCTGTATTCCAGGAGCATATCTCAGCAGAAGGGCTATTTTGATAACCACAAAGTACAATGCTCCCTAGAAAGCAGACAGGCAGGTTCTCCACTGCTGGAAAGTGTCCTAGTTCCTGCCTTCAGCAGAGCAGCAGCTGCAATTTGTACCAGCAGAGCAGCAGGTGAGGCCTGACTCAGGGTTAGATCTTGGGCTGGGATGTTCCCCTTGTTAGCAAAAGTTGGCGACTAAAACTGAGCATCTTCCAGAGCCAGCAACCTGGGTGTGAGGTAAGAAGGGAAGCTGCCTGGATAAAGTCACACTACAGAAGATGTGGTCTAAAATTCAGGTGTTCTATCTGTTCATTGCCAAACGATTATTAACAGAGGAAGTTACACCACAGCTGGAAACAGCTGCTTGCATTTGCCACCCAGGAATCCCAACCGGTGACAGGTACCAGCTCAGCCTGTTACAACGATTGCATCTGGAGCATATGTTCTGATAAGAGCTCTGGTAAAACGGTGGAGATGGGGCGAAGACAGTCCCAAGACAACCAAATATGATGAAATTCACCTCTGTGTGGGATGAGTCGTCTCCGCTGCTGAAAATAATCCTACCATCAGAAATGAGGACGGTTTGACTTGGAGCCTGGTAGCTCACTGAGATCCCGGAGATAATCAGTGAGCTATTTTCACTCAATAAGCTTCTTTTACATGGAATAATGTCTAGGGAATAAACCATGTATGCTACAGGCTCCCTTTATTTCCCATGTAGATTGAAATGTCTTTTCAAATGCCATTTCAGCACCTAAACAAGACCAGTGTGCAAATGCTGTTTGGATGTGGTAAATCTCCTATACTATTAAAAAAAAAAAAATCCCTTTACTTTTCACACGATACACGGTGATAAACTCAGTTCCCTTCTCTGTCACATTTAGATGGAGGGGGAGCTGCCTCTTTTGTACTGTGGGAAATAAGATGCATTCAGAACTACCTGTTCTGAAGTGAAAGAAGAAAATCTGTGAAGATCTTCATGGGGAGGAAAAAAGAAAAAAAAAAAAAAGCCCATCCATCAAGAGTTTATAGAAGCACAAGAAAGTCACTTTAGAGAATTGATTGATGAAAAGCAGGTGAGGGAAGAACAGATGAGCCCCCCTCCATCTACAGATACATCCTAAGAAGCATGAGCTGACACAAAAAATGACTCATGCATGAGTTGAAGTGGAACCAGGCAGGTTGACACCACACCAAGACCCCTGATCTCAATGGGGTCTGCAATGACTGCACTAACCGGTGGGTACGACTTTTATTCACATTGAAATTTTTCTGTTAGATTAGTCAGAAAGGGGATTAAATGCTTTCTGGGCCAAAAGCCTCTCTTCACAATGCCTACGTGTAAAACAAGTCTGTGGAGGAAATGCACGACAGCAGTTGTGAAAGAGTGAGCTCATTACCTAGGAGGACTCATTCCCAGAAGGCAGGGCTTTGAAACCATATAAAAGTTCTCAAATCTCCATTGCTCCACCATCCACTCGACTTTGTGCTTCTCCCTGTTGACTGGTTGGGTAAGTCAGAGGATGCTGCTGCTTTTTTTTTTTTTTCTTTTTTCTGTGATGTCTGTAGTTTGATTGCTTGGCTTATTTTAGGCAGACTCCTTGAAGAAGGGTTTTATTTGATACCTTTGAATATGCAAAAGATTCCTGCAAAGAAGAGAAATCATGGACATTGGGGTAGGACAAGTAGCCTTTGAAAGGCTCTGCAAGGCAAATTCAGATCGTGTGTCAATCTGAGGATCATTAAGAGCTAAATTAGACCCTTTCTGAAGAAGAGATTAGATAAATTATGTTGGTTCCAGTATAACTGATCTTGCCTTCAGGGAAGGAGAAGGTCTAAATGACCTCCTAAAACTCCTTCCAAAATGATTCTCTGTGTTTCTGCCATTTATAACAAGAATAGTTTTAAATTTTCAATTTCATTGTAGAATTATTTTGTAACAGATAGATTTGGGAGCATGAGGGACTGTAGGGAGCAGAAGGGTGAACGTTTTCCTAGCGTGCTGTCTCACTCATGCTAACCATGTCAAGCGCAATATATTCATTTGGTTTAAGATCTTATCAGGTCCTTATAAAGAAAATAGCAAGAGACAAGTGATATTGATCTGGAGGATCTAGGAGGATGTAGAGGAGAGGACTAAACTTGCTTTGAAGATGTGCTGAGAGGAGTAGGCAACATAGGGAAGGGAGAATGAACTTGCACAACCCTCACATGATCTGTGTAGATGCTATTCCTGTATTGAGGGGCCTTCAAAACACCCCTTCCAACCAACTCTTGTGTCATCCTCACCTTTTATTTGCGCCCTTAGATTGTCTTTAGAAAAAAAACAGCAGTACAGGCTTTACCAAAGGCACAGCACCAGTCCAGCTGAGCCTGGTGCCTGCCCTTGGCAGCTCAGAGAACAGAGGCAGTTGCACAAATTGTTGGGAAAACCCATTTGGCCTCTTACACGTTACTGGCCTTGGGAGAAGAAATCCCTCCTGACTGCTCTGATTCACACGAGCTACCTGTGTTATTAGCAGCCATGATAATCCAGAAACACTGGGATGCATCACCACTGCTAATTCTTTCCATGGCAGCTGGAAGGACTGTGCCACAGGTAACCTCTACTCATTACATCACCGATGAAATCAGAGTAAAACCAGAGCAAGAGGAGGAGTTGGCCTCTGTAAAGACTCTTAATACTACAGAAAGATATCAGCTTACCGGTGAGGTCCACCTTGAGGTCTCCAATTCCAAGTAGAATCAGTAAACCATTTTAAAAGGGGCAAAACTCAAGTGGTTTCGTTTTGTCACCGTAAAATATCCTGGTGGGCCCAGATTTATGTTTTTCTACTTTTTGATACACCAAACATTTTTAAATGTTTCTCTTCAGCATTCACTTTTAAAAAAAATTATTAGTATTATTATTATTATTTTGACTTTTTGAATCTGCTATCAAACCAGCAGATCTGTTATTTGCCAGCTCCTCTCATCAATTCCCCAGGACAGAAATGAAAGGGAGTTAACACCTTGGGAAGTGCTGAGCAACAGGAGGAAGAGCTCTGAAGTGTAAATCAGCTCCAAGTTCAAAGCAGTAGCTCTACCTCAGTTAGACCTGACAGGGCTGTCCCACCTTGCGGAACAGAAAGGAGGAACAAGATAAGACAGAGTCAGAGCAGAAGCTGAAAGGCAGGATGGAAAAGAAAGAGCAAATTCTTCCTGAGTCAGGCTGCCTTGGGAAACCAAGGGCAAACTTGACTCTCACACCTGGTTCACGTTTGTTACAATTGTTTCACCCTTACCTCAATGCGGCTCATTCAGCAGACACAATAATGCACTGATGTTTCTTTCAGATAATCTTGCTTCCTGCAAAGATGTCTTTGAATCAAACGCAAATCAAGCAGGAAATCACCCTGCCACCTGGCCTGAGCAAAACCATTCCAAAGCAAAGCCAAGAGCCTGTGTCGTGCACTGATCCAGTCCCATGTCCACAGCAGCAACCTGAAGTCCAAGTCCCAACACCTTGCCCAGAACCTGTCCCAGTAGTAGTGGTGCCATGCCCAGAAAAAACAGTGCAAGTGCCAACACCAGTGGTGGAACCAGTCACGGAAGAAACACCAGTGGTCGTAATACCCAAATGTCCATCCCAGGAGCAGCAGCAACAACAGCAGTGCAAGCTACCACCGACTTTCCCACCTGTATCATGCTCTGAGCCTGTTCCATGCCCTGAAGAGAAATCAGCATGCAAAGAGCTGCCTGTGCCAGCCCCTGTTTCCTGCCCTGAACCAGGTCCATGTGTGCTGGTGAAGCAGGAGTGCAAGGAGATCCCTGTGCCCGTTCCTGTAACCTGCTCAGAGGCTGCAGCATGTCCCCAGGAGAAGCAGGAGTGCAAGGAGATCCCTGTGCCAGTTCCTGTTCAGTGCCCTGAAGCTGCAGCGTGTGCCCAGGAGAAGCAGGAGTGCAAGGAGACCCCTGTGCCAGTCCCAGTTCAGTGTCATGAACCTGCACCGTGTGCCCAGGAGAAGCAGCAGTGCAAAGAGACCCCTGTGCCAATCCCTGTTCCGTGCCCTGAATCTGCACCGTGTGCCCAGGAGAAGCAGCAGTGCAAGGAGACCCCTGTGCCAATCCCTGTTCCGTGCCCTGAACCTGCACCGTGTGCCCAGGAGAAGCAGGAGTGCAAGGAGACCCCTGTACCCACCCCCTGCCCTCCAGAGAAGCAGGAGTGCAAGGAGACCCCTGTACCCATCCCCTGCCCTCCAGAGAAGCAGGAGTGCAAGGAGATCCCCGTGCCAGTCCCTGCTCCCAGCCCCGAACCAGAGAAATGCTTCCTCCCAGAGAAGTGTCCACCCATCGAGCAGCAGCAGGTGAAGCAGCCCCACCACTGGCCCCCCATGCAGAAGTAACCTGCAGCTGACAAGGGAAGCCCCGAAGAGAGGAGACGACTGCGAACCCAGACCACCTCTTCTCCCCACATCTCACAACCGTTTTCCACCATCCTTTGATTCCCTGCAGAATTCCTGTTAAGAAGCACAGCTCCCAGCTCCCCGCCCAGCTAATGCTACAGTCATCCCGTACTAACAGCCAGATGCTAACTGACACCTCAGGACTGTCAGTCAAAAACAGGGCTTCAAGCGGCGTTGCAGGCAGATGCGTTCAGCTTCCCAGCCACCTGAATTTCTGCCCTTTCCCAACCATCCCACCGGCTTTTAGTGGCCCGGAGAGATACCAAAGAGCACAATGGCAGGGGTCATTATGCTAAATATGCAAATTTAACCCAAATGCAATTAATTAGGCACCTCTAGGTCCTCCTCTCTAGGATCACATGCTGCCCTCCTGGTTTTCACACCTTCCTCCCCAGCTCCCTGCACACCAACCTTGCATTTAGGGGTTTTACTTATTAATAGGATTTGAGGTTAGCGCAGAACCTGCTGCTAAGGGGTTCTGCTCAACGGCAACCAGACTTTCATGAATTCACAGCGCTGAATGTTTTATGCAATTAAAAATAAATAAGTAAATCAAATAAATCCCTTGGGCTAGAGGAAATAGAAGATTTTGACAAAAGAGCCATCACCTCTTAATTATCCACTTAGCTGAATGGGTAGCAATCGACGCTTTCCTCAGAGAGCTCACCTTGGGTTTTCTAGGATGGGTAAAAGAGCAGCTCGAGCTGAGGTTATTTATGGAAAATATACAGATAATTGAATCCAATCCAGACATGTTTTGAAATACATTAACCTCAGGCGTGGCTTCCATCTGCTAGACGGGATAAAGGAGGAAGCGTCCCCGGCGCTGTCTCAATTACACCCTGGAACACGTTTCACCACACGGCGTTGGTTGCGTATCTGTTTGGTACTTATCACTAATTATTTTAGGCTGACATCGTATCCAGGATTTATTTCACTGTGAAAAGCAACAATAAAAATTACTTTGAATACCAAGTTGTGGGGATTTTTAATAGCGTCTGCTTAAAAAGATGAAAAGGAGGCGCAGCTTGCAACAGAGTCAGTCATTTCTTAGGCTCAAAGCTGGGTGAATCAGGGCTCAGGAACTGGGGTGCTCACAGGGGACCCTGGATCCCCTGCTCCTCTCCAGGTGCCCAGGTCAGAGAACCTATAAGAGTCCGCACACCGTGTCAGTCCCTGGGCTGGCCGATAGCACTGACCCACCTCTGAGCAAGGCACCCCATCCCAGAGCATCACATGTAGCATCAGCTCACACCCCATTGTCCCCATTTCCAAGCTGTTCCCATGGCTGAGCTGACCCATTTAGACATATCCACAGCCACGCTGTGACCTTGAGCAGACACAGGCACGTTGCAAGTACAAGCAAACGAATTTTTCCCACAGCTTGGATGAGCCAGGCGTGATGTAATTGCACTTGTTTGGCCCCATAGTTAGATGGATGTTAGATATGTCCAACCTCATCATCTGATCACCGAGACACACAGTTGCTGGTTTGCAGAGCAGGTTTACCTCAGCCTGCCAGACATCGATATCACATCACAGCTTCTGTATTTATGATTTTCCTCCTCTACTCTGCCACACAGATGACTGGAAATCAATCAGCCAGGCAAGTAGGTCCTGCTGAGAAACCAAAACATTCTGAATCCTCTTTCAGATTCTTTTAAAACAGAAACTCTTCTTTCTGACCAAGTTAAAAAAAAAAATTAAAAAATCTTCCTTTCTGTTATAAAAAAAAAAATTCCAAAGACAATTCCCTTCTCAGCAGTTACAGTAGAGACTCTAAAACCACAGCTACTTCTTTTGAACAACCCACAGGACTAGACTTCAGAATACTCTGTCCTCCAGAAAACTCATTTCCCCCAGTTTAGGGCAAAAACAACTTGCCCAGAGGTGGGAAGCACATTGACCCCCAACCAGTTTTGACACCCAGGCAGCAGGTCTGCCCCACAGGACCCTGAATTTAAGCCTTGTTTGTGTTTGTTGTTTTTCTTTCCAATAAATTGCCATCATTTTGTGTCCTATTTTCTCTAAACAGTTCACATTTCTTGTCTACTTGGTCATCATATTAATAGCTGGAGGTTTTGGGATTTACCTGAAATAAAAATATGGACAAATAATTCCTTGGGAAAACTGGAAGGCAAAGGTGCCCGGGCCCCTGTGTGCATGTGCAAAGACAGCCCAAAGAGAACAAATGACACTGGTCTAGTGAAAATACCAGGGAGCAAGTAGTGAGGTCATTTATTTTATTGCAGCATGTGCCAAATTAAAGATCAGAAGAAAATGGCCCCACAATTTTAACTTTTTTTTTTTTATAGTAGAGGATGAATAAATACAGGTTAATTAATTGCATCACTTTGTAATGTAATTTCTGCTTGCAAGCAATGTCAGCATGCTGTGAATTTCCAGCTATTCCAGAGCCAGCAGATGGGAGGAGAGCTTGGAAATCAGCATTTGCATCTTCCATGGCACTTCACAGCCGTTGCCATCAGTGCTACTTCTGCTTTGGGCATTGCTGCTGCTGCTGCTGGGGGATGCTCTTCACAGGACACTTGGCCTGCCCCTTGGGGGCCTGGCATTGCTCCACGCTTTTTGGAGCACACTTCTCCTGGCATTTGGAAGGTATTTGCTGCTGCTGCTTCTGCTGGTGGGAAGACATCTTTGCAAAGCCTGGAAGAAAACCAATGTGCCATTTGAGTTACTTTAAGCCCTACACGCTTCTTTCAGATATTAGAGTTTGTTGGTTCTTCAGCTTTGACATCAAACCAATAGTGAGGAGCCTCTAAGAGTTAATCCTACAAGCAGAAACACAGAAAAAGAAACCCCTTTGGAAATCCTTGAGGATACTGCTGTTCAGACCAAATTTGTGTTGGTGACTCCAGCTTGCTGTGGCTGCTCCACTTTGCTTCCCCAGGCTCCCATCACAGTGAGCCTCTCTGGAGATCAGCCCCTGCTGAGGCCTCAGGGCATAACTGTAGATAAGCATAAACAAATATAAGAGGAAAGCACCAGCCTAACACAGTTGTGATCCAAACAGGTCAATGGCTAAAGAGTTGGAGAGAAAAAACACGAGAGGCATTTTCCTTCTTTCCCTCAGCTCGCTGTTTTCTGAAAAATCACAACTTTAACAAGCTAAAGAGTGAGACAAATTTTAATGAAAGCACATTTAGTTCAAGGAGAACCTCAGAGCAATATTTAAAACTTAAAGGGAAGCAGAAAGCTGGTGACATTTCAGTATTGAAAATGGGTTTGAAACAGAAAACTCATTTGATAACCATCCCTTCCAGCAACAGCCTCATCTCTGCTTAGTTCATTGAGAGCCTGAGAGCAGGAGCCACATTTCTGGTGTTGACCCATCCTCCTTCTTGGTGGTGATAGGAATTTATGCAAAGAAGGGAAACTCAGAGCCCTGGAGATCCAGGGGACTGCAGGGATCAGCCCAGGGCTGCTCGATGGATGCAAAACAAGTTGCTGGTGGATGCCAACCTTTGGTAGCTGATACTCAATATCTGATGGTTATCCACAAGGATTCTTATCAGTTGTAAAAGAGTTATGAGGGTTGACAAGAGTTTGCTGATCCAAAGAGTCAGCAAAGCCACTGTCAGGAGCCTCAGAAAGTCTTAAATTAAAATAATACATCTTTCATCTGCATGGAGGTGAAATTTCCAGGGAAAGGAGCTGAAACTGCTACTAGAGACATAAAACAAAGCAAAAACCACCCTGTCTCCCAAGAACAGAGCACCAGAAACCCCCACGGATAGAGCCCAACATGGGCAGAAAGACTCACCTGGTGTCTCCTGCTATAAGACAAAGGAAAGAAGAAGCCACTCAGGTTAAGGAGCCTCCTCAATGGGAGGCTTTTATACGCTTTCAGAAGTCAGCCCCAGGAGCTGATGACAACAGATTAACTTGATGACCAGAATCTTTCACAACCAGAACCTGCTCCACTGACACCTCCATATACCTGGACCTCAGTCAAGGTCTGTGAGAGATGCCTCCTCTTTCAGGTGCGGGGGATTTGTTGTTTTTAATGCAAGGCACACCCAATCGGGTAATAACTGGCTAATTTATTAATTATTCACCTTGTCTTGATCCTGGGCAAAGATCCCACAACTCAACTCAGATTTGAGAGATGGCTCAGATCCGCTCTGGAGGAAGGAGAACATGTTTGCATAAAGTTTCAGTGCTTCCTGACAGTTTTCTCCGTGGTCACCAGGACAGATCCCCAGCTGGGATAAATCTGAGTGGGTTGGGGGAGGTCTGTGGGTTGCATCCAAGCTCCTGGGAAAGGCAGCAAGTCTGTGCTTGACAGTTTGTCGTCTTGGGTTTTGCTTCTGTCTTTCTCTCTATTTCCCTTCCCCAAAAGGGGAATGAAACACTTTATGTCACCAGGAAATTAGAACCCCTTCCCCTTCTTTTGTCTTGCACTTTCATGTAGCTTTTGACTGAAGCAACAAAAGCTTCTTTACAAACAGGGTTTGGCCTCCTGAAGTTGTGGCAGAACTTCTTTTTTTCTGGAGGTGGATCCATGTTTTAGAAAAACATCAACCCCCTCGAAATTTTTCCAAGGAAGGAACAGCAAAAGGGTTTCAACTGAAGCATTGTCTTCAGCTCTCATGGAAAAGGAAGTTCAAGACTCCCTTGAGTTGTCCTCAATGCTATGCCCTGTGGGGTCATATTCAGCCCTATGACTGACAGCTCAGTCTCCATTACAGACGTGTGATGCAGGGAGAGATGGTGGACACAGCTTCCACTGGGAAAGCAGAAGGTGCTAATGGCAACAACATCACCCCATATCTTAACATCCCTCACTCATTCCTGATTTACCAAGGGTCTTAATGACCCCGAGGTTGACGTGGACCACATGTCACTAATCTGTTGGTAATATCTAGGGAATCTCAGCAATGCTGAGAAGTGACCACAGGCACACTGGGGCGTGAGATGTGTCAGGGCTTGTGCAACACCTTTTCCTACAGGCGCAGGAAGCGTGATGAGCACAAACCAACAGGTCCCTGCTGCCACTTCCCCTGGACTTTGAGGAGCTGCGTGTTCCTGCCCGTGGTTACCGTGCTTGGTGCAACACTTGCAGTGGAGAGGGAGAGGAGAGAAGCCTTAAAATGACTAGGGAAGCTGATAGAGCTCAATGAATACGCTTGGAAGTCGGTCATAGGTGACTAACCTGTGGGATGGATCTCATGAGGAGCTGCATATGACTTCTTGACTAAGCCTTTTTCCATGCCTGGAAGTGGGCATTGATGTGACACGTGTGGCAGCAGCCACAGGCAAAGCTCGTTGCTGCATCCCCAAAGGGCTGCATCCAACCATGCAAATTAAAGGTGCATGTTCCTGGTCTTTCCCCCCCCCGCCCCCCAATTTCGTGCTGTTGAGTATCTGCTGCACCTACCCCTGCTTTGTCTACCCAAGCCGAAAGGCGTGTTCAGGTGTAGAATTTGTTTGCCTAACAGAGACGTGTTTTGCTTGCGATTTATTCCTGTTGCATGGTGTCACCTTTTGGTGTTGACAGAAAGGGCACAAAAAGTAATCTGCTGTCAAGCTCTACACCTGCACACAAGGTTTCATTAAAAGCTGATTTGGTAACCATGTTTACACACACCTAAATATAACTCTTTTATTCTCTAGATTAGATATTCTCCACCCTTGCCCTAATGATACGGTAGGTGGATAGCAATTCTCCACAACCCAGACATGGAAATTGCGTGGCCATCATGGAGACAGAGGTAAGCAAGTCACATGCATGGTGTGGAAGACAATGGGAGCAATGTCCCTGAAACTCAGCATCCCCATGGGTCCAATGTCCCTCCAGACAATGGGCCTCCTCCAGCTTCCAAATTATGGCTCCAGATAAAGAAGGTGCATTTATAAGTGAGTTGAAATATTATTGCTAGATGTTAAGGAACCCAAAACGCCAACTGCGCTCCCAGCTGGGGATGTGACTTCTCCTCACTGCAGATGGGGAACGGAGAGATAAGAAGAGCTAGACCTGCCCAAAGCCACACAAAGTATCTGCAGCAAACCTGGGAGCAAAACTGCAGTCTTGCAGGGCTTGAACCTGTTATTGAGCCACAAAAAGGTTCATCTCCTGCAGCCAAATCCCCTGCTTTCCATATTATTCAGGGGAAAAATTCATCAAAAATACCATTTTTTTCCCCATCAGAATGTTTTGAAGAAACAACTAAAATTCCAGAAAGAACATTTCCATTCCTTTTTACTTTTATTTGTGGCTTTTCTTCCACTTAAATTTACCTTTTAACAGTTTCTAAGATTTGACTCCAAAATCCAGAGATAAAAAGATCAAAATTCTATCGTGAATAAAGATGAAAATTAAATTTCTATCTATCATTACTTTTTTTTTTTTTTTTTTGGTATTTGTCATAAAAGTGATGACTGGATGAAGTTTTGCTTACAGAAGATGTTATCATTCTCTCCCTTCAGGCACAAAACCTCCATAACTAGAGCAGATTTAGTTTAAAATGAAAACTAAAGGAAGATATTCTTGGGTCTGAAGACATGGAAATGGGGAGACGAAAGAATGACAGAAGACAAATGATGCCATCGATGGTCAACTTTTATTGCTGCACACAGACATTCAAAGATAAGAGGACAAGCATTCAAAGATGAGAATTAAAGACTAGAAGGGGAGACATCTTCCAACATCAACTGCCTATGACACAACCATTGCTAAAGGACTTCCCAAGATGCCCAGCAGTAGAATATTGGTCAACTGCAGTTACCAAGAAAAAGCTGCTGAGGTAACAGTAGCACAGGAGGTAAAGATACAGGCTGGAAAGACTCAGAGAAATATTTTCCATGACAAATTGAGCGTGGGGTAACCAGGAGAGGTCTTGGTCCATTGCAGATGGGTCAGTAACTTGGTTTTCATTCCGTGGATGCTCATGAGCCTGTGGATGTTGCCCAGTACTGAAGCACCCGGCGAGGCTCACGCATTGAGGTGATCAGCATGGGCGAGTGCAGACGGTGCCGCATGGCTCCAGGCACACGGTCTCACAGGAATCGACGCACTTGCTGGCACACACCTCCACGCATGGGGCCGGGCAGGGTTCCACACACTTGGTGACACAGGTCTCCACACACTGGGATGGGCATGGCTTGACACAGACATCGATGCACTTAGGGGGGCAAACCTCCACGCACTGGGTGGAACAAGGCTCCACGCACTGGGTGCTACAGGAGGTGGTGCACTGGGTGGCACAGGGGGTCGGGCAGACCTCCACGCAGGGCGTGCACTGGGTGGAACAAGGCTCCACGCACTGGGTGGTGCACTGGGTGGCACAGGGGGTCGCGCAGACCTCCACGCAGGGCGCGGGGCAGGTCTCCACGCAGACCGTCTTGCAGGGCTCCACACACTTGGCGCATTTCTGCAGGCAAATGGGAGGGGGCAGGCAGGGCTGCTTGCACTGCTCGTAGTAGGACATCCTTCCGAGGTGCTGGTAAAGCTGAGGACAGAGATAAAAAGAGGGATACAAAATCAGCACACTCGGCCTTTCTCCTCGAGCCACGATTCGTGACCTGAACTCTTGAAACAGTTTGCTGATGGACTGAGAAAAGGACTGTTAGGAAAAATGGCAAGGGGGGATGATTTCTGGTTTCAGATACGTACAACTAACACCACCCTGTTATTCCTTCCTTTCTTGGGAAGCTGGGAGCATCACTGTCAGGAAGACTAGAGCCATAAACTCCGACTTTAGCAGAACTGCCCACAGTTAAGTGTTGCAGCAGCCATAACAAGAAAATAGCTCAGTTCCTTATTCACTTAATTAAATCCACAGACGTTCCAAGGCCCATCTTTTTCTCATCACTTCTCCAGGTCCTTGTGCACACAATGGAACACATCCCCCTTTGGGTAGATGTTGAGCTGCTAATGCCCAAGGATGAAGCTCAAAGACCACAAATCCCGACGCGATCCCAAATCTTTGTATCACAGAACGTCACTGGGGTTGTATCACAGTTTATGGGCTCGTCCTTTCATAAGAGAAGGGTTGGCCCAGTGGTTGCAGCTCCTATTTCCAACTCATTTTCTCATCTTGACTTCTCCCAGATGTCTCCTGCAGCCTTGCCCTCAGGTATTTTGCAGCTTCCTACTTCCAGATTAATACATCTTCCCACCCATCTCTTTTGAAGTCCCAAGACTTACTCTACAGCAGCCACTAATTTATTTAATTCCCAGACTTAATGAGGTATGAGGAAAAAAAAATTAACAAAGATAGAATATGAAGGAGGATGAGAGACAGTGACAGTTTCTGAAGAGGTGACAGGACATTTGCAAGCTACTGAAGGAAGAGCAAATTCTAAATAAGAGTTGAACATCCTCTCCCCCGTCCCAGGACGAGTCCTGGAACAGAAACACCAGAAGCAAAGCTCTCCTGGGACCGATACATTCTCTTGATCAGACCAACGTAGTGACACAGCCATTGCCTCAGTCCCTGATAAATCCAAGAGAGACTTACCAGTTCACCACCAATGCAGGTGAGTGCAGAAGAAGTCAAAATGAACTGGTGCGAGCATCAAAATGCAAACCTTTATATATGGCTTGCCTGGCGTCATCTCCGGAAACAAGGGAGCCCAGGGGGATGGACACCTGACCACTAACTACCTGAACAGGCTCCACCTAGACATGCTTTACATATTTGTTCACATCCTAATTTTTGATGGAAACCCTCTTCCAGGAAAAAACATGTGATCCTGAGCAAATTCTGCTTCTCCCTCCTACCTGCGTCATGTGGTTCCCAACGGGAATGACACAGTCATTAAAAAAAAATCAGACACTGGATTAATTGCTTTTCAAAAAAAAAAAATGGTTTCATACGCTTGGAGATTTTCATCTCCTTATTTCCATAAATGTCTGAATGATACCTTAGGTCTGGGGTTTTTTTCAATGAATAGCTGTTATTAGGGAAGACAGACAATTGATCTGATTTACTCTGAGAAATATCATGTCCTAATTCTCATGGTAAGAAACAACTAATCCTAGGGTGGGAGGGACACCGGCTCCTCCACAACCTCTGGAGGTACCTTTTTCTTTAATATTTTATCAACCTTTTCCTTTAATACCTTATTAACCTGTTTCTTTAGTATTTTATTAATCCTTACATACGTCCAACCCATCCCTCTCCACCGTCTGTTAATTCCTCATGCTTGGCAGTGCCAATGGGGACACAACTCCAGTTATCTTGAGGACCTCTTCAAGACATTCAAGGCAAAGTAAAGGGGCACTTGTTTTAAAGTCGTTTTTTTTTTTTTCAGTGCCAGAGCAGGGTAAAGGGCTTTGTTTAAGTGGGATTTAACCCACCTGGACATGTTCCTGTGCAACCTGCCCTGGATGAATCTGCTTTGGATGAGATGATCTCCAGAGGTCCCTTCCAACCCAAACCATTATGTGCTTGTGTGATTGAAGTCTTTTTGCTGATCACAGTATCTCACTCTCAGCACAGAAAATCTCAGATTGCTCTGAGATGATCCAGTCACAGAGGTGGAATGTGATCATCAGACTACAGTTCGGTGGCCAAATTCCCCCATGAACTCACTTACAGAAATGCTAAACGGGGGGAAAAAAACCAAACAAGCAACCTGTTCAGCATGAGCAGTGCATCCTGTTTACACTGGAAACCAGGAATCCTGCTAGAGAATGGCAGGCGCAGGCACTGGTTTCTTTCCAGTGTTTACATGGCCAAACTGGAATTCCTGTCAGAAGTTCATCATGTGAGCATGGATTTTCAACTGCTCTTGACATTGTCCCAGCAGCACCTCATGGTTCATTCATTCTTTCCACTCCACTTCACTGGACAGACTTGGTGCATCATCTGCTGCTTCTCTCCCTGAATTTCATAGTGCTGCACTGAAGGCTTTTAGGGATGGTAGGAGGAAACAGGATCTTGTACAGTGTGCTTTGTTTGGACATCTGCTCCAGGGTGAGGAGAAACACCCATGACTGCAGCAAATAGGCCCTGCAGATTGTAAAATGAACAGAGAGGAACAAGCTCAGATTTAGGTGGCTAATGTTTCGCCAGATTAATCTTAAAATTAATTAAAAATCCAGACAGGTTTGGGTGGGAAGAGACCTTTAAAGCTCATCTGGTCCAACTGCCCTGCAGTGATAGGGGACATCTGCAACTGGAGCAGGGTGCTCAGAGCCTCCCCTGGGGTGCTCCAGGGATGGGGCATCAACCATCTCCCTGGGCAACCTGGGCCAGGCTCTCCCCACCCTTAGCATCGCAAATTTCTGTCCTCTCCCTCTTCCTCGAGCTAACCCTGCTGGGTGGTGCTGAGCAAGCAATTGTCCTCCAGGACTTCTAGGTCCCCTCACAGCAGCAGCGTCCAACACTTATCTTGCTGTGGAGGTTCTCACAGTCCGGTTTGTACAGTTCTTCATGCTTTCCTAGGGCTCCAGGCTCAACCTCTAAAACCAATGCTGAGGACCGGTCCTACACCTCCCTTTCTAGAGGGAGTTATTGTATAACCTGTGGTTATATTTGATTAGTGAGAAATTGTAACGACTTCGAAGAGAAATAGACATTTTAGGACATATAAATTGATCTGCATTCGTAATATGTGGGAACATCAGAGGGTGGGACTATTACTCTTAATTGAGACTTATTTGTGGGTCTCTATTATATTTATGAGCAATTTGGTCATTTGACTGGTCACATTAACTTAGTGAGTCAGGACCCCACCGCAACATCCTTTCATGGCCATCCTCTTTAGGCAAAAATGCTGAAATGGAGTGATTTTTCCAAATCTGGCACTTTTGGGACCTGTTTCATTAAATACCACGTGTTAAGGTCTATTGCAGAACCAGGGGCTGGTGTGATGGGCAGCACTATGATGAAAAGAGCACAACAGAGCACGAACCTGCATCAGAAGATGTTCCTGGAGACCAAGAGGAGACAGATTCCCCTACCCAGAGGTTTGTCTGGTGCTGCAGAAGAGAAGCCCCCCTGATCCCTATATTCTGATGCTCAATAGAATATTTCTGAAAAACTCAGTGAAAAAGCCCAGGCTCAACACTTTTGTCTCCTGATAATCCAAGAGAGACTTTGTATTTCACCACCAAAGATGGAGGGACAGCAAGATTGGAGCTGTTTCCCTACAGCCACAGAGATTTTCCCTGCAGACATGACACTCCCCACAGCCAGGGTGATGTGACTGGTAACATCAATACAGGCTGGGCAGATGTCATGATTTTTGATGTAAATATCTGAAAATGATATATTTTTTTTCATTTCCCTGAGAAACTCTTTGGATATGCACCATTTGGGGCTGCTTGACTGGATTTCTGCTAAAAAAAAACCCTAACCAACCAACCAAAACAAACAACAAACCACTATTTCATAAACTGCTGAACACTTCACTCTAAAAATATGATACCTCAGGATTTCTTTGCGTCACTTGATTTACTTGAAAGCTTCTTCGAGAAGCTTTCTTCTTCTGTGGCTTCCAGTGCTGGTCGGCATCAGAGAGTTTATTTTGCTACTGTACAGCAACCCATGGAGTTCACAGTTTGGGGAGCAAAGTGTTTTCCCGGAAATCAAGGATTCTCCCCATATTCCCAGCCCATTCTCCTGCACCTTGTTGCAATTAAAGCCCTGGGCTTCATTACAACCAACTTTCCCCTCTCATCATCCCCTACCACAACCACCCCTGGATGGTGCAAGGGTGTGATCCAGCAGCGAGGGCAGCTTCCAGGTGGAGCTGGACTCCAGGCTGCTGGTCTATCCTTGCTTGGGCTGAGATCGCATAGCTGAGCTGCCAGTAGGCTGAGTGGAAACTGCAATTAGCCTCCCATAAAAACAAGTGGCTTTTTCTAGTCCATGCCCCAGGGACTATTTGATCAAGTGATGAGATCATTACTTCTGGGGCTGAGAGGAACCCAAATATGGCACTATCCACCTCTTTTCCTGTTTACTCAGGAAGGTGACTGCTCCATGAAGAATGATAAGTGGGCATCTGAAGGTAATTAAATCTGGAAAAGAGGAACTAGCTGCAGTTATGAAAAAACATCTCATCTGCTTTATCTTTTGCCTTCTGACACATCCAGTGCCACATCCATTGGGCATGATCTACCACAGACCATAGAATCGTTTGAGTTGGAAGAGGCATTTGAGCTCCTGGAGTCCAAGCGTTGCCCCAGCGCTGCCAGGGCACCACTGGCCCCTGGTCCTCAGCACCACAGCTCCATGGGGGGCTTGGAAACCCCTCCAGGGGTTTCCACCCCTGCCCTGGGCAGCCTGGGACAGCCCTGGACAACCCTCAAGGGGATAAATTGTTCCTCAGCTTCAACTTAAACCTACCCTGGTGCAATGTGAGGCTGTTTTACCTTGTTCTTGCACTTGATCCTTGGGAGAAGAGACTGATCCCCACCTGGCTCCAACCTCCTTTCAGGAGAAGGCTCAGGGGATGCTTTCTTCACTCCTCCAAGGCCCTCAGTGTCCCTCCAAGATCTGTCAGACACCCCTGCCCTGCAGTTTGCAGGAAATTTCACACCTAGGTTCCAACCCACCTACAATATACAAAGATACAGAGAAGCCCAAGGGTGAGTTCTAACATATAAAAAACCAAAAAAGATAGAAATGAGAAGAGTCCTAGTCCCAGTCCCACCCACGCTGGGTCTGACCCGACCCCAGCTCATCGCCTCAGACTTCTCTACTAGAAGAACTGAGACAGTGATAATTGCAGGTGAGTCACCAGACAGGTGCCCTGAGGCATCTTTAATGAGCGAGCCAGTGGGTGCTGGCAGACAGAGCTTCGCCCACGTCTGCTGGGCTGCCTTCCCCGCAGTCTGGCTCCTCCTCTCTCCTCCCTTCTGCCACTTTTGCAAAGCCCAGTCCCACTATGCACCACCTCTGCTCTGGAAACCTCCAGAGCACAACCCTTTGCTTGTGCAACAGGGTGACTTTGAGTGCCTAAGGATGTTCCCTACTCCCAGGAGAGCAACATTCACTTGAGTGTCAAGAGGTTGGGACCAAACTCATCAGAGGTGCCCAGTGACAGGACAAGAAACAACAGGCACAACCTGAGCAGGGGGAGAAACTTTGGTGGGAGGGTGTGGGAGCCCAGGCTGCCCAGAGAGGTTGTGGAGTCTCCTGCTCTGGAGAGATTCCCACCCTGCCTGGACCCTGCGCTGCTGGGCCCCCTGCTCTGGGTGCCCCTGCTGGGTGGAGCAGGGGGCTGGCACCAGGTGACCCCCAGAGGTCCCTTCCAACCCTACCACAGTGGGAGTCTGGGGGAAAGGAAGAGCCAAGGAGACACTTGCAGACAGCTGATGCCAAGATCACTTTTTTAATATTGCTTCATAGAAAAAAAAAAAATAAAAGAGAAGGTGACAAGAAAGAACAAACAGGGAAATTCCTCCCTCCACATCAGTGCAAAGAAGAATTCCAGAATCTCTCTCCCAGGCAATATTCCTGGGGGCACAAAATCCATAAGCTACACATTACAAGGAAAGACGTTGATCTTGAGGTAAACACAGCAGAAAAGCTGCAGAACGTGAGGAGAACCATGGGAGGACTTGCTCTTCCTAAGACAAGAAGGGCTCTAGGAAAGCAAAGATGTGAGCAAGATGTTGACAAGTTTCCAAGATCTGCAAACCATTTCATTCCTTAGCTTTTGGAGACTCCAAAGGGCAAAGTGGGGTCCTCTTGCAGGTCCCACCATGTTGCTCTTCAAGGAGCCAGGCACTTCCGGCTGCGGACATCTGCACACCTGATGGAGCAGCGCTGGCCACAGGCTGGGGTGCAAACGCCCACACACTGTGGGGTGGCTTGGGTCACGCAGGCAGTGGGACAGGACTCCACGCACTTTGTAACAGCCTGAACACCCCCACAGCAGGGATCTACACATCTGGTGGTGCACTGGGTCACTTCTTTGCAGCAGGGATCTACACATCTGGTAGCGCACT